>JAOTRH010218447.1:0-10614 GCA_034768845.1 Heliamphora exappendiculata
GCAAGTCGTACTCTACACACCAGATTAAATATTATACAGAATATCGGACATCCATGCATAACATTAAAGAAATGATATACATATATTACTCAAAAAGATTCTCATAAAATAAAAAATTAATTTTATTAAAATAAAATAAAATACTAAAAATATAATTTTAAGTATACAAACCCTAACAGTCAAGACAACTTTCTTTAATGGAAGTCTTGATGAGTGTTTCTATATGATACAACTAAACTATAAGTACCCGATTTTAGACTATAAATTTAGTGACGGTAAGCTAAAAGAATCTTAAGACACAGCAAGGCTAAAACCCTAACCCAATCAAAGCCTAAGAACTAGACCCTGAGAAACAAAAACCCTAATACAAAAAAAAAATCTTATAATCTCAAAAATTATTAAGGAATCCCAGAGAACTAAACCTAGAAATAAAACTCTGGCCTCCAAACTCTTCTTATGAAATGCTAACCTAGTCTCGTAGTCTTTCAAACCCAACAATCTATATGTGTTGCCTTATAATAACAAAATTCAAATTTCAAGTCCAAAGAATAGGAGAATCAAGTACAAACTTCTCCATCGCTCAGTCGACTGAAGTGGGTAGTTCAGTCGACTGAATAAACAGTGCGGGGGTTCAGTCGACTGAAGTGGGTGACTCAGTCGACTGACCTGTGTCGGTGGGAAATTCTTAAATTCTAGTAGCCTTTTTCAGTCGACTGAAGTGGGTGGTTCAGTCGACTGACTTCCTATTTGGGGCGGGGCCTATAAATATCAGCCTTATGCTAGATATTTTGAGACCTAGTATCTTCTTGGCTAAGTTTTTTTCTTTTACACATAAAATCTCCACATTCTCTTTAGTTTTTTGGTGAGTCCAGACTTGGTTTTTGGCGATCGAATAGTGGATTCTTAGTATCCGTGCTGGGGGCTTCGCGTTCATCCAAATCGAATCTCGTTTTGACAAAGTTTGTTTTTCATCGAAGTTTGAGGTGTCGAGTTTTTAACTCAACGAGGTAATATCTTAAACTATCTTGTCTTTAAAGGGTGCTACATACGATTATATGCTTTTCTATCATTTAAAAATGCTATAAATGTTGAATTTTGTGTTTAAACCATGTTTATTCGGGTAAAAAATATGTTTTGCATATCTTTTGGTTTATTACATGTTGGTGGACATGTGGATGTCCGTGGTTTTTAAAAAGGTGGTTTGAAAATGGAGAATTTTATGTAAAGTTATGAAAGCCTAATTTTGGGAGGTTTTGGGCTAATCATCGGGGGTGAGTCGCGATTTTAAATGTTTTAGTTGAAACGGTGAAATCTTTGAAAGATGTTGGTCATTTTTCCTTGATTAGGAATGATGTGGCGAAGGGCCATTAGATATTTTGTACATGATTAATGTATGATTTTAAATGTTTTCGTGATCGAGCTACGTGTTGGTTTTTAATGATTCGATAGATATGCCATGACAGTGCGTGTGTATTTGGGTCGCCATTGCTCCTCGATGAAAATTTGAAAATTTTACGCTAGTAGGTGCTTCGCTCCTTCGGGTTAGTCCCCATAAATAAAGTGGTTGCCCCAGTGGGAGGCATACGTTGTCGTGACTCCGTATAGAATTTATCATTACATAGCTGGTCTTTGTATGGCTTGGGTCTAGGGTAATGGGCAAGAGTCTATAGTGGTTACCTTTATTCCGGGTGTGACAGAGTCGGTACATAGGGATCTTTGTTGGTTGTGTGAACCGAGTGAAAAATAATATTTTGTTACTATTTTTCTTTAACTGTTAGACGTTATTTTCATTATATGAAATGCGTAGTTTTAATGATAGAAAACTATTTTGAGGCTCATGTAGTCGAGTCAATTCTATGCTATGTGATTGCATATCCTGCTTTATTTTATTATAATCTGTTTCTATTGGGTTTCGGCTCACATTATGGGATTTTAAAAATCTTTTTCGGGTGACTGTGATCAAGAGATGATCTTGTGGAGCTCGAGGAGGCAAAAAACTTTTTGTAGTTTTTCTATTTTGTTAAGGAAATCATGTACTATTTCATGTATTGCATGTACTTAGATGAATGTTTTGTAAGCCTTGAGGTGATATATTATGTATGTATGAAATGCATGTTTGTTTTGAGAAGAACCCTGGGTTTTGGGGCATGACAAATCGATTGCAATCGATGGAGGGTATCGATTTGTATGCCTCGGGGTGATTGCTTTTGTTTCGTGTGCGATCGGGACGAGGGTTTGGTGTCCATGCCCGGTGTTGTTCGGAACTGAGGGAACCTGGGTTTTCTCTTTTCTGCTCTCATGTTGGATGAGGTAGTTGGGGTTCGAGGGGAGTTTCCTCTTGTGGTCTGTGACTATTTGGATGTTTTTCTTGACGATCTGTTTAAGTTGTAACCGAGTCGCGAGGTAGAGTTTTCTATCGATCTCGTTCCAGGCACTGCTCCTATTTCGATGCCATTTTATCGCTTTGCACCGGCTGAGTTGCAAGAGCTCCAGGTACAGCTTCAGGAGTTGCTTGATAAAGGGTTTGTATGTCCGAGTACGTCGCCATGGGGAGCTCTAGCTTTATTTTCTAAAAAGAAGGATAGGTCATTGAGGTTGTGTATTGACTACCGAAAGTTGAATCAAGTAACAGTGAAAAACAAGTATCCTATGCCGAGGATTGATGACTTATTTGATTAGCTGAAGGTTTCAAGTTAATTTTCGAAGATTGATTTGATGTTAGGGTATCACCAGTTGAGGATTAGGGACGAGGACATAGCGAAGACCGCCTTTCGAACTTGTTATGGTTACTATGAGTTTTTAGTTATGTCGTTCGGTTTAACGAATGCTCCTACGACATTCATGGGCTTGATAAATTGTATCTTTCATTCGTATTTGGACAGTTTTGTGATTGTGTTCGTAGATGATATTTTTATCTACTCACCCACGAGGAAGATGCATGAAGAACACCTGCGTATTGTTCTATAGCTTTTGAGAGAACATCGTCTATATGCGAAGTTTAAGAAGTGTGAATTTTAGATGCCCGAGGTATGATTTCTTGGACATGTGGTATCGAGGGATGGAGTATCAGTGGATTCTTCGAAGATTGATGTAGTGATGGATTGGGAACGACCAAAAAATGTATTTGAGATCTGCAGCTGTTTAGGCTTGGCAGGCTACTACCGACGATTCGTGAAAGATTGTTCTAGACTTGCTGGGCCGATAACATGTCTTACGTGAAAGGAGATCAAGTTCATTTGGAGCGAGCCCTGCGAGTTGGCATTCCAAGAGTTGAAGAAGAGGTTGACCAGTGCACCAGTGTTAGTAATTCTAGAACGAGGTTTGGGTTACACAGTGTATTGTGATGCGTCACATGATGGTTTGGGTTGTGTTCTGATGTAAGGAGGTAAAGTTGTGGCTTACGAATCTTGGTAGTTGAAGACTCATGAGAAAAATTATCTGACACGTGATTTGGAGTTGGCAACCGTGGTCTTTGCCTTGAAGGCATGGCGGCACTATCTTTATGGTGAGCATTTTGAGATTTTCTTTGATCACAAGAGTTTGAAATACTTGTTTTCACAAAAAGGACCTGAATCTAGTCAATGATGGTGGATGGAGTTTATGTGGAGACAGGGAAGGGTGCGACATTGTTTTTTGTGGTTTTGCGACCTATGTTAGTTGCTCGTGTGCTGGAAGCTTAGTAGATAGATCAAGAGGCTCAGATGTTACGGGATCGTATTGCTAGTGGAAAGGATACCACGGGATGGGTTGTGGGCACATATCAAAGTTTGAGATTGGCAGGGAGAGTGTTTGTACTAGAGTCGTGTCGTGCCGATGTACTACGTGATTTTCATCATTCTCGTTTTGCAGTGCACCTGGGAGGCACTAAGATGTACCATGACCTGCGTCATCAGTTCTGGTGGAAGGGAATGAAGAGAGATGTGGTTTAGTTTGTTTCCCGGTGCTTTACTTATCAGCAAGTAAAGGCCGAGCATCAGAGACCAGTAGGGTTTCTTCAGCTGTTGTCTGTATCAAAATGGAAGTGGGAGAACATTATGATAGACTTTGTATCGGGACTTCCTAGATAACCTAAGGGACACGAAACTGTTTGGGTTGTGGTTGATAGGATGACAAAGTTTGCACACTTTCTTTCCATTCGCGTGAAGGATTCTATGGACTAGCTGAGTAGATTGTACGTTAGTGAGATTGTTTGGTTGCACGGAATACCTGTATCTATTATTTTCGACCGAGACCCGCGCTTTACATCGCGCTTTTGGCAAAGTCTTCAGGTGGCTTTGGGGATATTCTTGACGTTCAGTTTTGCTTTTCATCCACAGATGGATGGTCAATCTGAGCGGACTATACAGATCTTGAAGGATATGTTTAGAGCGTGTGTGCTCGATTTTTGGGATCCTTGGGAAGATCATCTACCATTAACAGAGTTTGAATACAACAACAGTTATTAGTCCAATATAAGAATGGCACCTTTTGAGGCTTTGTATGGCAGGTCGTGTAGGTCGCCAGTATGTTGGACATATATTGAAGAAACAATAGTTTTAAGACCAGACTTGGGGCGGGAGATGACAAAAACAATCACTGTGATTCCTCAATGCTTAGTGACGGCTCAGAGTCATCAGAAGAGTTATGCTAATCAGAGAAGAAGGCGTTTAGAGTTTGAGGTGGGAAATCACGTGTTTTTGAAAGTCTTGCCATGCCGAGATTTAATGAGATTTGGCCGTAGTGGGAAGCAATCGCTGCATTTTATTGAGCTGTTTGAGATCCTTAAAAGGATTGGGGAGGTGGTATATCGTCTGACTTTACCTCCTTAGCTGTCGTTTGTGCACGACGTGTTTTATGTTTTCATGCTATGGAAGTATGAGCCTAACCCGTCGTATGTGTTGGATTGGGCTGAGTTGCAGGTAGATGAGGATATTTCTTTTGAGGCACGACCTGTGAAGATCCTGGACACAAAAAAACAAGTGTTGAGAGGGAGGACCATTGCTTATGTCAAGGTTCTGTAGCTTTATCACGGAGTCGAAGAAGCAACGTGGGAGCCTTAAGCTGATATTCGTGCTAGATATCCAGGGTTATTTGCTTCATGACCTTGTATCAAATTTTGGGGGCAAAATTCCTTTAAGGGGAGGAGAGTTATGAGACCCGGTTCTGTTTTATTTTCATAATATTTATTCGATGTGTTGGTTATTGCTTCATTGTTTCATAACAGCATATGTTATATGTGTTTTACGCTTGTTCGAGTTTTGTTGTGGCAGGTTTAGTTGGTTTGTTTTTCTCTGTCGTTTAGTCGACTAAAGTGGGTAGTTCAGTCGGCTGAATGCATAGTGTGGGGGGTTTAGTCTACTGAAGTGGGTGACTCAGTCGGCTGACCTGTGCTGATGGGGAATTCTTGAATTCCGGTAGCCTTTTTTAGTCGACTGAAGTGGGTGGTTCAGTCGACTAACTTCCTATTTAGGGCAGGGCTTATAAAGACATCAAGATCAAAGACCAGAGATTCACGTAGCGAGTTATTTTTATTTTAAAAGGGGTAGACGGGAGTATGCACTAGGAAAAGTTTCAGATATTACATTGAGAACCATTATTAGAACCCCACAACTTCATCCTTATGAATCCCTTTCTCGTTTACCCCAAACATTTTGTGTCAACTTTTATATATACCCAGTTGAAGTTCTTTATGTGTCTTTCCATCTAACATCATTGACCCTCAGCAATACAACGATCAATTGGTACTTGAGTTCTCTCAATACTGTCAAGTGTCATTCATCGGTAACCCTTCTATGCCCAAATCATATTGGTAAACCTATTGGGAATTCAATCGTAGAAAATACCCTTATCTTCGAGTTTTCATTGTTGAGCTATGCCTAGATGATGATTACTACTCACATTTGATTCTCATTCGTTTCAACTTGACATCCTTGAACTAACTTTTCGTTCGTCGAACCCGAAATCAACCCTTTATTAATCATTTGTTCTGAGCATACGACATTGATAAAATTTTTCCCATCGTTCCACTTCTCAGAATCTTGATGCCACATTTGATTGAAACAAATTTGTGAATTCTTTATATACTCTTGAAAACCTTATTAGGGAAGTAGCTTAGATGAGGAAGTAGCTTAGATACTTGAATTGAAGTGCATTAGGTCGACGTAACTTCAGGGTAAATATCTAGTTTGGCTACCAATCGTTTAACAGCTCTTTGTCAAGATCTGATTGTAGCAGATTGGTCCCGAGACCATTCTTTTAAGTATTGTTCATTTACCATTGATCCCTTATTGTTCGTTTGTCATTGGTCCCTTATCTTACGTGCGTTTGAGCCTCAAATGACCTCTCAATTTGGGTCAATGGTGATTACATTAATCATGACCGCATACCCTCACCCAATCCATTTTTTGAACCATCTTAGGATCTTTTCTTGAATCTCGATAGAGGACTTGTTCGCCTTCCCTTAGCTGTTTTAGCCCCCAGCTATATTTCATGCAGTCTAGTACATTATTCGAAACCTTAGCCAACCACTTGACTGCTCATCGCCATATGTTCTCTTTCCTTGAGACTTGTGAATTTGAACTAATCATCCTTATTAGTCCCTATGCATGTTGTTATAAGCCTCAATCCATCCTTGCTTCACCCTCAAAGTCCTGCCTAGAAGACCGGTGAGTAATGATAGTCAACAGGGTTCTAGTTATTAGGGTTTAGTGCTTTCACAAGAAACTCAGACGACGCACATTTTTAAGGAAACCTCTGAGAACATCTTCGAATCTTGAAGCAGATCTCTTCTTGGTATTATGGCTTAGAATGTCTGCCAACGTCCGCATTTAATGTGTTTTAAAGATCAAGACCCCATACTATAGGAACGACTAAGGGCTCATTCAGCCAACTACGTCTTTACTGGAAGCCCCGACGAATAGAACTATCCCATCAACAATCTACAGTCAAAGGCAACGATTTTTCACCTAGGGACTTGCGACATCACTATACGACAAAGTTCAAGCTTCTACAGACCAACTCATAGTTAGCCCACCCATTCGAAGAACTGCATCTGAAGAACTGAGGAATAAGAATTTATACTGCCAGTAGGAAAATGGAAGATGACAGACAACCTTGAGCTTAAGACGTTTGACTTGCTACGCAAAACAAGGAAGCACGTCCACACACATCGATACTCATGCCGACCTTTCTCATCAAAACTTTAAAATTTGGACTTCACCCTTCTGCCTTACAACGAAAGATCTCGACTACATCAACGAGTGCTTGGAGCCTGATGATGAAAATTTAACCACTAAGCGGCAATGGGTTACAAGACTAGATAACTACCAATAACCGTACACCTTGTTTCACGATCATTTCACCCTAGGGTGATTAACTACCTGAGAAACAATCCAATCATTAGAGGAGACACTCAAACCCTATGTACCAACACGTCAAGGCTAAACACTAGAAGCCAGGGAAAATAGTATACCCTTGGAAAGACCAGAATAGAAATAAAAGCACGTGACTATGGACTTCGTCACCGGGCTATCAATATCGCCTTAAGAACACGACGACATCCGGGTTATAGTGTATCGCCTCACCAGACCGCTTGCTTTCTATTAGTTAGACCTCGCGACACGTCAATGACTTCAAGCCAAAAGTACATCCGTGAGATTTTGCACCAACATGAGTTCTCTACCTTTATTTTACCTGACCAAGAACCGCGTCTCACGCTATGTTTCCAGTAGAGTTTACATGCAGCCATAGGAATGGAGCCTTGCTTCAACATCGCGTCTCACCTTAGATTGAGAGCCTACGTAATGAAACTTTTAAAAGGAAAAGTTGGGAAGGAAATCTACCATTCGTCAACGTTCACCTACAATAACAGCTACCAAGCAAATATTTGCATGCACACATTTGAAGCTTTGGGTGAACGATACTGCGAGTCATCGATATGCAGAATAGAAGCCGGAGGGAGACTAATTCTTACAGCAGATAACGTACTCGAAACAACTGAGAAGATCATGTTAAAGAGATATGTTGACCAACAGCATAAACCCCTCAAGTTAAATATGGGAGATCACACGGAACCTAACCCCGTCAAAAATTATACATTTCGAGAAGAAATGAAGGTCATCACCAAGATACATCGGGCCGTTAGAGACCCTAGCCAAAGCCATAACAGTTGCCTACCACCTAGCCATTCCACTACAACTCGCGAATATCTACACCTTGTTCCATGTTTCGATACTAGAAAGTATGGACCTAGTCTTGCCTATGTTTTCAACTGGGAAGAGTTCCACGTTAATGAAGATGCCACATTCAAAGAAAGGCGGATCAAGATAATTGATTAGCGCGATAAGATTTTCAAAGGAGAAACAATCTCGCTTACGCGTGTTCTCTAGCAGCACCACGAAGTTGAGATAATGACTTAGGAATGTTAGGGCGTGATGCAGACCAATCCTTCACAGCCTTTCACATGAGGAAGAATAATTCGAAATTTTTTGAACAAATTTTATTTGAAGGGGGTAGATTGTAAGAACTCGATTTTAGACTATAAGCTTAGTGAGGGTAAATTAAAATAATCTTAAGACAAAACCCTAGCCTAATTAAAACCTAAGAACCAGACCCCCAGAAGCAAAAATTCTAATATGAAAAGAAAATCTTATAATCTCGAAAATTATTAAGAAACCCTAGAGAGCGAAACCTAGAAATAAAACTCTTGCCCTAAACTTTTCTTAAGAAATGCTAACCTAATATCGTAATCTTTCAAGCTCAACAATTTATATGTGTTGCCCTATAATAGCAAAACCCAAATTTCAACTCCAAAGGATAAGAGAATCAAGTACAAGCCCTAACTTGGAAAAAAATTATACTCAAATATCGGAAACCCCATAACTTCTAATAATTACACTTTAACCCTGAATCTTTAAGATAACTACAGTTTTAGTCTAAGACACCAAAATTTATAGTAAGTTATAAATCTCATAAGAAGACACTTTAATACTTATCCAAATTACACTCAAGAGTTCTTAAAAATCTTAAATTCGATAATTACACACAAGTCCTTTACATTCTTATAATTGCACAAAAGTTGCTAAGATATTTCTCATCTATAATTCTCTACAACCAGCATTATATATATATAGACACACACACACACATTAATTACAGTGTTCGTTTCATCGTCTCCGAATTGACTCTGTTCATACAAGATCATTTCATTTGTTAGTCACTTTGTTTTGCACATTTGACCATGATAAGATTTCATTTGTTTCTCTCTCACAACCTTAATACGACCTTCGGTTGTGAAAGTGACCATGTGAGCTTTTTATCACACTTGGAATCCTATTAAGAGAGGGAACTTGGATGCTTGAATTAAAGTGCGTTAGGCCGACATAATTTCAGAACAAATATCTGGTTCAACTACCCATCATTTGACATCTCTGTTATCAAATAAATTTGATCCCAAATTGCGAGAGCCATTCTTTGTATGCAGTGTAGCTTTCGTTTGTTGTCCCCTTATTTCACCTACGTCTTGAACCTTGAATGACATTTCTAATATAATATACTTTGATAGTTTCATGTCGACAGTTGTTTCCTAAATCATGGCCACTTGGCCTCATTCAATCTATTCCTTTAACCAACCAAAATTCTCGCCTTAGATCCGAAAAGAAGGACAGGTTCACCTTTAACCATTTTAACCTCCAACGATATCTCATGTGGCCTAGCTTATCACTGGTAGCCTTGGTTACACTTGTGGCCACCCCCCACCTTACATCGTTTTCTTGAGATCCGAGAGTTTACATCATCAGTAGAAGATGAAAGACACGAGGTAATCTAGAGCCCAAAGAGTTCAGCTTACTATGTAGAAGGAAGGGAAACCCATCCACACGCATTGATACACGTGCGACCCCTCTTGTCGAAGCATTAGGCATATAGGAACCTAGATTTTTCCTTTGCGCCCTAACCATGGAAGAACTTGACTACGACAACGGACATTTGAAGTATGAAGATGGGACCTTGTACTGAACAACAACGAACTTGCGGAACTAGATTTCTACCACCAACCATCCTTCCTCATCACGTTCGCTTTGCCCTAGATTAGCTACCAATTAGAGAGTGATATAGTTAATGGAAGAGGCACCCGAATAGATATGAGGGTTACGTTGAGAGTAGAAGGGCGTTATGCAAACAATTCAACAACAGCACTTTGAAGAGAAAGGTACGCTAAAAAATTTTGAGGTCAAAATTTATTTTAAGGGGGGTAGATTGTAAATAACCAATTTTTTAAGCCTTAGGATTAAGAAAGTTAAATTAACCAAAACTTGGTTTTCATATTAGGGTTAGTTCAAGAGTAAGGGTCCCGAAGGATTAAGCCTCGAATTGGATCCTGAAATCAAAAATAGTAAATCATAAAAATATATCTTGTTAGAAACAGGCAAACCCAAGAGGGGGGGAGAATTGGGTTTCTTTGCTAGCAAAAGAGATTTAAAAAACTTTTCAAAAAACCTTTTAATATCTCACAGAAACTAGATATGCAAATAAGAAATTAATGCAAGAATTAAAAGGAGATGGATAGAGATAAAGAACCAGACACCGGGATTTATAGTGGTTCGGCTTGAACTTTGCCTACGTCCACTCCTCAAGATC
>JAOTRH010218458.1:0-10614 GCA_034768845.1 Heliamphora exappendiculata
TATTACAAATAACTACAATAAATTATTGTATAAACAAATAACTTTGTTTATAGTATAATATTACAATACAATAGTTACTTGTATTGTAATATTACTTTAGTAACTTTGTTTATGGTATATAAAAATCGTAAAATAATAATATTATATTATATGCCTTTTTTTGGATTTTTTGTTGCTAATTTAATATATAAAATATTAATACAGAGTGAATAAAATTACAATGCCACGTGAAAATTCAGGGGCAGAGCCTAGTGACAATATTTTATGAAAATTTGCAGATCCAGTGTCTAATAACATGGTATAAATTGTATTGCAAATTATGTAGAAGGTTGGTTACTAGAGAAATAATTAGATTAAAGCAACACTTGACTTACTTGACAAGACAAATTAAACCGTGCCCAAATGTGTCGACAAAAATTAGAGAAAAAATGATGAGACACCTCTGAGACCAAAAGGAGACAAATTGACAAGAAGAAGCAAGGGGAAGAATTAGCTGCACAAATTAGAGCTTCTTAACGACAGTATAGTGGTGATGATGATGAAGATGATGATGATGATGAATATGGTAGAGGAGGAATTAATATTTCTAGTAATGATGAAGATCCTGAAATGATTATGGTAAGGCGAGAAAGTGTAAGAGAATATAGAGCGAGGAAAGACAGAGGTTTGCAGCATGTTTTGAGCAAAGATATGATACAGAAAGCAGTAGCATGACAGGTCTGGCAGGAGCATCAAGTTTGTTAAGATTGGGTCGTTGATCTGCTAGTGTACGAGAAAGTAGTAGTACTGGTGATAGACAAAAGTGGGTAAATACAAACACACCAGAAGCGAGATTAGCTGCAATGGATCCGGTGTTACATAGAGGTAAACAAAAGCAACAAAAACTGCCTACAAAAGTTATGAAGATTTTGAGGACAAAATTAGGCGGGGCAGTTAGTCAATTCTTCATCTATGGTCGGCATACAGCCAATACAGTTCTCAATCCATGGTTTAAACCAATGTTGGATGTTGCTAGAGAAGTATGGCCAAATGTGGAACTCCCTACTCCATATGAGGTAACTGAGATTTACTTACCTAGGGAGTATGAGTTAATCAAAAAGTGGATTGAGTCTCATAAGCCTGTTTGGGAGGAGAGAGGTGTGACAATAATGTGTGATGGATGGACAAGGCCTACTAGGAAGCACATAATGAATTTCCTAGTTTACAGCAATCGAGAAACAATTTTTCACAAGTTTATTGATGCCACAGATGTGTCTAGCAGGACATCAGAATACTATTTGAGTTTACTCGATAAAATTATTGATGAGATTTGAAAAATATGTGGTACAAGTTGTGACGGATAACGGAGTCGCTTTGAAGCTTGAAGGAAAAAAACTTATAGAGAAGAGGCCGCATCTGTATTGGACAGCTTGTGCAGCTCATTGCATTGATCTCATATTGGAGGATATTGGCAAGAAAAATAGAGTGGCAAAAGTGTTAGATGAAGCCAAAGAAATCACCAGCTTTATCTACCAATACAATTGGCTTGTGAATTTAATGAAGAAATTTACTGATGATAGGGAATTGCTACGCCCTGCCATCACGCACTTTGCTACAAATTTCATTACATTAGAAAGTCTTGTAAGACACAATGGTGGTTTGCACGAGAAATTCTGTTCTAACGAGTGGAGAAATTCTAAATGGGGCATGAACAGACATGGAAAGGGATGTAAAGTGTAAAAGAAGGTGATTGATAGGGACTTCTGGATTAAAGCCAGTGAAATTTTGAAAGTGCAAGAACCATTTGTTAAGATACTTCGACTGGTAGATGGCGATGAGAAACCTACCATGGATTTTATTTATGAAGTTATGGATAGGGCGAAGCTCGCCATTCAAAAGGATTGTCGGCACTACAATGATTATTGAAAAATAATTGATAAAAGATAGAATTTTCAACTGCACCACGACTTGTATGCAGCTGGTGAGTTAATTTAAATATTTACAATAGCTAATTGAAAATTAAAATGTCTTTGACATTTGAATCATTTGATTTGATAAGCCATTTTCTCAATCCACAATTCCAATACGGGGAAGGTCTTTTCAACCATATGAAAGTTATGAACGGTGTCAAAAATGTTATACAAAGGTTGGAGTTTGACATTGACAATCAAATTATAGTTATAAATCAAGTTAATTACTTAACTATCATATTAAATCAAGTAATAAATAATAATAGTAAGTGATATTTTGATAATAATACTAATGGCATTGTCGGCAATATTAATAAATTTTGCAGTTTCGAGATACACAAGATTCTTTTGGTACAGTAATTGCCCAGCGAACCGTGCATCATACAAATCCTAGTAATATAATAATGCAAGTTATGCAACAGTAGTCCACCATTATAAATTAACTTTTATATTTCTCAATTTGTTATTATTACTAATATGCATTTTTTTTTGGTTAATGTAACTGAATGGTGGATCCATTACGGTACATCTGCTCCTGAACTTCAAAGAATTGCTGTGAAAGTGTTGAGCCAAACTACAACGGTCTCTAATTGTGAGCGTAATTGGAATACTTTCAATCTCATCCACACTAAGACAAGGAATCAGTTGAAATACATTAAGTTAAACAAACTTGTCTATGTATATTACAACATGCAACTGAAAATCAGACATGCTGAAAGGAAGAGTCAAAATGAGATAGATGATCATTTCAATCCAATCAATTTTGACTACATCATTGAAGAAGATGATCCACTTGCTCCGTGGTTACAAGAGAGAGAACAACCAACAATAGATGGGCAAGATAATTTTGATTGGTTGAACCTTGATGATTATGATCATTGACGCAACCAACCGAGCATCAACTGAACAAAATAGCCCTTCTGCAGGTGCATCCGGCAATGGCGACGGTGGTTTGAGTCCACTTAGTAGTAGCCATACTGATACCAACTCACCCCCTAATGGAGGCAATGCTAGTGATAGGCAACATGAAGGTGAACCCTATGAAAATAGACATACTGATACCGATAGAGGCAATTCACATTTTCATGGAGAACCTAGGATGCATGCCTTTCGTGATGATGAGAAGGTTGGAGATTATACTCATTTGATGTACTACCGAAGGCGCAAACGTCGATCATCAGGCGAGGCACGTGACAACTATGATAATCATCCTGTTATGCACCAGTTTGGCGAGCTTAGATTTGGAGGACAACCTGACCCCCACGAGGGCCACGACCACATCCCATGTGCCCTCAAGGCCCTCTCAAGGGTCTCAACCTTTGTACTATCCTCCACCACCCCCTCTCTACTATTATCCACCTCTTACAGCTTATTATCAACCACCTATGGCTTACCATCCTTAGTATGATACGTCACAGTATGGTTATGGATTATTTGGACCGCCCATTCCTCATGGTTATGTTAATCAGCCTCCTGAATCTTCAAGTAGTGGCAATACGATGGATACTAGAGGTAGAACCTCTAGCTACCGCCAAAGACGACAACCACACCAGCAAGTTTATGATGATGATGATGATCATGATATTTATGAACCGCGCCATTCTTTCTGAATGTGAGAGGTGTGTCATTTTTCTTACTTAAATAAAAATTAAATGAATATTAGTATGCGATTTTTAAAATGATATTTTGTTAGTAATAGTAATATGTTAAAATGTTGAATTGTTATTTGTTAGTATATAACTATATTAAAATTTGAAAGCATGCAACCATGCACCATGCATAGCATTCACATTATCACAATCAATATTACTTTTTTGCTTGTCTTTGTTATAAAAAATTATCAACAAAATCAGTATGTATAATATCATAGATATTTAATAAAATTCTTTTACCATACAACAATATCGAGTTTTTTTTTTAATTTTAAAAACATAAATTCTAGAAAATATATATTTTTGTGTCCAAATAGTAATTAAAAACTACAAACATTCAATTTGTAGTAAATAAAAGTAGAATATGTGTATCAATGAGTTTTATGCCATTTGTTAGCGTTTGAAAAAAATTCACGTCCGCGATGCTCGATTCCCGTTACGGGTTGACTGATACAACCGATATCCGTTACACGCGACCGCAACTGTTACGCCGGCCAATATCGCGAATTAAGACATTGTTCATATCTTTGGCCTGTATGCGATCTCTGCTCTTGGAACTCGAAGTGTTAGATTAAACCCTAACCGTCGTTACACCATTAGGAGATCACACGCGAGTAGATTCTATTTGTATAACGTGCACTTTGAGAGCAATCGACACCCTTATGTCATGTGACCTGTAAGTGATGGACTTTAACGGTTACGATGTGATTCTCGGTATGAATTGGGCTCTCCTGACATCAAGCCATTATCGACTGTCGACAGAAGAAGATATATTTTTGCAATCTCTTTTGCGAAACTATAATGCTTATGTATTTTGCAAGCGTTTGAAGACTCGATGATGTATTATTATAATGAATATCTATGAATGAATCGCTAGAGTAACCTTTATTTTAAAATGTATGTCTCGACGTGCTCGGGAGCCAGGGCATCACTCTCTCTCTCTCAGAGTGTTCAACAAATTGGACACTACATTTTTAGTGGCGATGGGGATTTGCGGCGATGGTTGTGGTCATACGGATTTGTGGTGGTGATAGAAGTTTATGGTAGTCCCGTAGTTGTTACAATGGTCATAAGGCTTGTGGAGTTGAACAATGGGGTTTGCAGTGTTAATGGGGTTTGTAGTGGTGGTGGGATTTACAATTGGGCGTCTGTGCAGAGAGAGAGAGAGAGAGAGAGAGAGAGAGAGAGAGAGAGAGAGAGAGAGAGAGGTGGCCAATGGGATGTGAGTGGTGGCGATCACAGCAATAGGAGCTTACGGTGGTGGGAACTTGCAGTGATGGCATCTTTCTACATCAATGGAGGATCCAACAGCGATGAGGTTTGTAGAGGTGTCCATAACTAGTTTTTCAGTCTCGGATTAATGCACACTTTTTTTCTTATTTAAGTCGACAACATTTGACATTTGCATCTTGACTTTGACACAAAAGATGGGTTTCCATAGTCATCACTCATCCTCAACTTGAGTAGTGCTAAGTCTGAGAGAGGAGAGAGACAGGTGAGAAATTACTACACTACTATTTTTAGTTAAGTTGGACAAGGGCATATTTGGTATTCTTTTAAAGAAATAAGATGATGACATAAGCACTTCTTTTAGGAATATTAACCTTGTTAGTACGAAAGAAGAAATCTGATACAAACAGCTAAAGTAGAAGGAATGTTTGTCATTTCTAAAAATATAGGGAGGTCTATGTATTTTTCAATAACCTCCTTAAGGGAGGTCTATGTAATTTATCCAAAAAAATAAAATTGTGCCATTTAAATTCCAAAACAATCTTACGGACGTTCCCACCAAGCTGTCAAAACATAGACACAAGAACCCATCTCATTAATAAAGAGATTAGTTTAGAAGACATTAATACAAAAAATAGCTCCTAAAAATGTCAATTCCCTAGTAAGTAAGCCACTTTGGTAGGGCAAATGATTCCAAAATTATCATTTTATCAAAGGCAGCAAGAGGAACAATTATCCAATATTGATGCTCCTTTAATGACTTGATTAGAGATTCGGCTAATTCCATCGATATCGCATTGTGGACCCATAACTTGGAATTGTTACATGGACTTGAGTAGGATGTTGGGCATAGGTATGTGTCTTAGTGTTAAATCATTTAATTTTTGTTGTCCAAGGACATGAAGACATGACAAAATATCACTTCTCAATAAATTTCTTGTAACTTCAATGGTAAAATGTTGTCCACAAAATGTTACAAAACATCTCATATAGAATATAGGAATGAAGGCCTCATTACACGGTAAGCTTGAATTACTCAACATATGAATATCAAACTACACAAGACGGATATATATCCCATTCCCTTAATACCCTACACTTGTACTTCAAGCAAAGAATAGTTTCTATACCATGTAGTGCGGGGACGTTGAGCATAATATTTCAAGGACTAGGAGCAAATGATTTTAACTGCAATTCATATCCTTTTCAAGGATGGTTGTCAAGGGAATGCAACAAATAATCTCATTGTTTCTTCTCTCTATAAGTTCTAGCATGGTGCGGAAACTTTGTGCTTGTGCTTCATTGTATACTTATCAATAAGAGATTAGATTACACAAGTCTTGGGCAGTTCACACCAATGTTACAAAAGACTAGAATAATGCTATTGCAATCATTCTCACTTACTCTAGGTAAAAACTAAAAATCAAAGAGCAAAAATGAAGTCAAAATCAGGAAAAAGGAAAATCCTTAAAATATTCTCATTTCTTCTCACCCAAGGTGGTCCATAAAAACAATTGTTTTCTTTCCAACACTTACAAAAGATGGTTCAATGTCAAAAAATATGGGATTTGTCCACAAATTAATTAAAGGGATAAGCGGAGATATGTCCCTATATGGAGAATACCTTGAAGCACCTTCCAACACTCAGTTACCATGTTTTAATGCCATTGCTATCCCTAAAGTGGTCAGACCAAATCATCAAAGTAAAAATTACATTTGAAGGAAAAGAGCAATAAATACAAACTTGCTTAGTGAAAAATATCACTTTAATTCAATGAAGGAAAAGACGAACTAACTTACTGATGCAGGACGAACACAAACAAGTCTTGAAGAAACCACACCTAAAGGAACTAAAGAATCTGCACCTAAAAGAATGGCATATGTTGGTGAAATAATCCATGTGGCTTGATTTATTAGTAGCTTCAAGGTTACAGTGTAAGCCTGGAAATTGAAAACTGAAAAAATGACCAGATTCATTTATCTCTTGATTATCAAAAACTAAAATTCAAATACTCGTTAAATACATTGTTAAAACTCGTGATTATGAAAAAGTCAAGGTTACAACCAATTGCAAACATTACTAAAAACAAAATAAAAAAGACAACCCAATGCACGAAGCTTCCTTGTATGCAGAGTCTAAGAAAAGGACGGACCACGATGGATTTATAGTACATAGTCTAATCTTGCATTCACAAGAGATTGTTTCTACGCCTCGAACCCGTGACCTCCAGGTCTGTGAGACCCGGACCCGTCTCTTTTTGAGACTTATATATGTTTGATGTGTTTTCGCATATATTTTGTTCGATGTATGATTTGTTCGTTATGATGCATGTTTTAGTTTATCTGAGCATGCGGGGTTGGATCTCGAGATTGTAAGGAGTTGCCGTGCGAATTTCAAAAATTCAAAAAAAAAGATATTTTAGAGGCCTATAAATATCAGGACTTAGATATTTTCTAAAAGATATTTTGAAAACTTAACTCCTAAGTTTCCTCCAAATTATTTCTGCCTTCTCTCTAACTTCTCGGGGGATCGGGACTTGGTTTTTGATAAACCAACTGCTGATCCTTAGTATCGGCATCGTGGTCTACGCATCCATCCAGTCAGAATTTCATTCCGACGAAGCTCAGTTTTGCATGTGGATCGAGACGTCAAGTTTTGAACTCATCGAGGTAGGATCCTATAGACTGTATAACTGTTAGAGGGTTCTATGTGTAATCCTACGTGTTTCTACTGTTTAAAAACGCATAACAAGTGATTTATGTTTCAAATCCGATTTTGGGTTAAAACCATTTTTCGGCGTTTGGTTGGATGAAATCGAAAGAGGGATGTTTCTTTCAAGGTTTTATGATAACCTTGAGCTCAGGTGTGCTCTTAGGTATCCAAACGGAAGTTTTTGAAGCTTGGTTTGAGGGTTGGAGGCCAAAATCGTAGTTAAAACCATTTTCTGGGCTTGTTCAGTCGACTTGACCATTGAGTTCAGTCGACTGGATCATCATTTTGGGTGTTCAGTCGACTGGACCTGGGGGGTCAATCGACTGAAATGGCTTCTGTTTGGGTTCTCTATTTCCAGTGTGTTTTTCAGTCGACTGAAGGGAGAGTCCAGTCGACTGAGGCTGTTCTTGGAAAATGATGTATTTTGATTCTAGCTTTCCTCGTGTGATGTTTATCCGAGATTTTTATGAAATTCTATGGTTTCAAAAGGGGTATCAGAGGTTTTCAAAAAAGATGGTTTGAAAACGGAGTCTTGGAAAACTTTTCAAACGTGTTTGTGAAGGTTTGGAGCTAGCCCTTGGGGTTGAGTCTCAACTTCTGAAACGTTTGGGTGAAAATATGTTTTTACATATGTTGTTGATCTCCATGGTTCATGGATGGGATCTCATTTATATACACGTGTGGTGTATTTATTTTGCGGGTTGGTTTTGAAATGTTTATCCATAGATGTACCGTGGCAGTGGGCATTGTTGAGTTTGGCTTCTATTGCTCCTCGGTGTAAGTCCGAAAATGTGCACAATGTAGGTGCTCTGTACCTTCGGGTTAGTCCCCGTAAATTGAGTGATTGGGTGCTTTGTACCCTCGGACTCAGGTCTCGTAAATTAAACAGTAGGTGCTATGTACCTTCGGGTTGAATCCCGTAAATTGAGTGGTTGGTGGATGCTCTGGACCCTCGGGCTTGACCCGTAAATTGAGTAGTTACGTTGTCGTGATTCCATATAGAACTTGTCATTACCAAGCCTGTGGGTCTAGGGTAATAGACGAGAATATAGTTATTGCCTTTGTCTTGAGTTGACAGAGTCGGTACATAGAATTGCATTTTATCGTGTCTCCTCGGCTACGTGTCCCGAGTGGAGAATGCCGTGTTTTTCTGCTTTCCTTTAACTGTGGCATGATATATGTCAGGTTATATGCATAGTTTCAAGGATGGAAAATTGATGATTTTTTAGAGGAAAACTTGTTTTGAGCTTTTGTGGTCGAGTTCGCTCCCACCATATGATTGCATGACCTGTATTACAGTTTACAGTCTATTTTTCTATTGGGTTTCGACTCACGGTGTGGAATTTTTTTTTGCTGTAAAACCTTTTTCAGGTGAGCACGTGGAGTTGATCTAGTGCAAAGGTGAGGGAAGACTTGCTGTAGTTTTCCCTTTTGAGACATGTACTTACACATGTGACGCCTGTTTAGGCTGGTTTTGTACACCTTTTGGCGATATGCTTATTCATGTATGAGAATGCATGTTTACTGTTTATGAGAGTTGAACTTGAAATTTTTTTTATCAAAATGTTGTATTTTGATTATCAACTGTGAAATTTATTTTCTTTAAATGGGTATTTTGGTGGACTTTCGCGTGACCCGGATGTTTGGTATCGTTGCGCCAAAGCTCCCCTTCCATTACCAAAAGCAACGAAATCAAAAAAGTATATAAGAATTTAGAAAGAAAATATGCAACAATAAAAAAAGAAGAAATTACTCTCGTGCAAGAGTAAGGAAAAAAAATAGTTGCATACGTAGAGTCATCAACTTCGGAGACTAATAGTGTCATTAACTCCAATGATTCAAAGAATTATCAACTCCAAAAATTGGGAGTCTCATCAACTACAAAGATTGAGAAAGAGTTGAAAGAAGAAAAAGAAGCAGAAAAGGAAGAAAGAAGAATCATTGTAGTTGAGAGTCGAGAGTCGAGAGTCGAGAGTCGAAAGAGATAGGGGAAAGAAGGGAGAAGAAAAGAAGAGGGGCTTATGGTCAGCAATCAGTTGCCTGATGAGCTCTAACTAGTCGTGTCACGACCCATTTTAAAATATAGCGTCTGTGATCGGCCAGTGAGTCAAAGCCCTCCAGAGGCTCTTTAAATTCCTTAATTTTCTTTAATCATCTTGTCTGGTAATCATGTATAAAACTTATGGAACACATCCGAATATTAAAAAAAAAAAACTCTTATTAAAGACATTTTTATTTGACATATTTCCAGAGCATTAAACTACAAAATCAACGTTCAATAAAACTTATTAAAGATACAAGGTAAGACAATTACATATATGAAAAATACAATAACTTAAACTTCTGATTCTTTAATACTGAATTCTTCTCGCCTTCAAATGTCACCTGTGAGTTCAGCAATATCTGAATTGTTAATTATTCACAGTGTCAGAATAATATATATCAAACGGTTTGCCAGAATTCAGTAGGGAACGACCCCACACTTAATACAGTGGACATGATCAATCATTCGTTCACCTGGTCGTGACTCCACCCTTATTTTCTCGCCTCACTGATATGCTTAACGTCCCTCAATTGACAAGACGCCGTTTAACCCATTATTATTTCATATTCATTCCATTCATTATCATTTTCAATAACCACGTGAAATAAAAACTACCTCAAATATCAAAAGAACTCACCTGATTTGACAAAATTTTATTTGCGATTCCATCAAAACTCCAAATCTAAAATAATAAGTGTAAAATATTTTAACCACTTAATTTACTTGCTTTTTAATCTTGACATAAAAACTGTTATTAAAAATTTATTTATTTGTTTTGATAAGTTTTTCTTTAGATTTAATTTTAATTTAGGAAAATGTTTTACAATTTAATTTATTTTAATTTTTAACTCTTCAACTCAAAATCTATAAAAAAAAATATATATATTTTTATTTATTTACTTTCTTTTTAACTTAGATAATTTTGTTAATTCCGAAAAATCCATTAAGTTTTGTAAAATCTTTTATCTTGATTTAATTTCTTAAGATTATTGAATATTTCTTTTCAAAACTTGTTAACTAAATAAA
>JAOTRH010218469.1:0-10614 GCA_034768845.1 Heliamphora exappendiculata
CACTAAAGAACTATAATTGCACTCTGACCCATAATCTCAAGACCTTCTTGCATTGAGTTCCTGTTATTAAATGCTTATCATTTCTCCCCACGTTACGATTCTCGATACCCGCCAATTAAATTTAATTACTGATAATTCAATTTAATCGGCATCTTAATACTCCTTAACCCCTTTTGCTTAACTTATTTGACCGCTGGATAATCAAATCCACTTACAGGGTTTGGCTCGGTCAAAACTTATAAGATTCTTTAAGGAGGTATCGTCAATCCCGATCTGTCGGGACGTGAATTCCATCAATAATTAATATTTGTCATATAAATAATACTGCTATCCAACTCACCGGGAATATAAACCCATATAAGATCGCACCATCTAATAAATCTAAACAACGAATATTAAATATGTACAAATTAATAATTATTTTAGAATTAAGAGGACAAGCACTATTTATAATAATCTTAGGGTATAAATTAATTTATATAGTCAATATAAAATTAATTACCCCAAACGTCATGTTCAATACACACAAAGTGTATTAGTATAGAGAGTCGGAACAATAGACGACACTATTATCTGTTCCCCATAACTAAGACAAGCCTACTAAAATTTTGTGCTACAGTCGTACCGATGTTATGTCCATTTCTATCTAAATTATGAACATAAAACTTATATTCTATAAGAACCTAAAATCTGATCTTCTGTGTGCAAGTCGTACTCTACACACCAGATTAAATACTATACAGAATATCGGACATCCATACATAACATTAAGAAATGATATACATACATTGCTCATAAAGATTATTATAAAATAGAAAATAAAATTAAATACTAAAAATATGATTTTTATTATACCAATCCTAGCAATCTCTCACTTATACTCAAAATTATGCTGCCATACATCTGACTCCCATGCCTTATACATGAATATCAAAAGTTTTAGTCGATAAGCTCTTTGGAAAAGGATCTGCAAGGTTGTCTCATGATGCAATTTTGGTCAAAGTAACATCACCTCTCTATACAATTTCTCGTACCAGGTGAAACTTACGCTCAATGTGCTTGCCTTTTTTATGGACCTTTGGCTCCTTCGAGTTTGCAACCGCTTCAATATTATCACAGTATAGTGTAATAGCCGACTAAACTGAAGGTACAACCTTTAGATCTAACAAGAAGTTCCTAAGCCAAATGACCTCTTTGGCTGCTTCAGAAGCTGCCACATACTCGGCCTCTATGGTGGAATCAGCAATGCAGAACTACTTGATACTCCTCTAGCTTATAGCTCCACCTCCTATGGTAAACACATATCCTAAGGTAGACTTACGAGAATTCCTATCAGATTAGAAATCTGAGTCTGCGTACCCCACGGGTACTAAACTGTCTGCCTGGTAAACCAATATATAATCCTTAGTCCTTTTTCAGGTACTTGATAATATTCTTTACCGCAGTCTTATGCTCCCATCCTGGGTTAGACTGATATCTACTAACCATACCAACGGCAAAGCAGATGTCGGGTCTAATGCAAAACATAGCATGCATGAGGCTTCTTACTACCGAAGCATAAGGAACCGCCTTCATCTTCTCTATCTCATTAGGTGTCTTAGGACACTGATCCTTGAATAGAGTATGCCTGAAAGGGAGAAATTTTTTCTTGGAATCCTACATGCTAAAATGAGTAAGGATATCATGGATATATTTAGCTTATGATAAGTCCAATATCCTTTGTTTTCGATCTCACACAAGCTTGATCCCAAGGATGTGACTGGCTTCTCCCAAGTCCTTCATATCGAACTGTCTAGATAATCATACTTTAACCGTAGATAATGCCCCTCATTATTTTCGATGAACAAGATATCGTCTACATAAAGTACTAAAAAGATCACTATGCTTTCATCACGCTTCTTGTACACATAGGACTCATCTGAACTTTGATCAAAATCATAAGACTTAATGACTTGATCAAACCGTGTTCTAAGACCTCGAAGCTTACTTGAGTCCATAAATGGATCTCTTAAGCTTGCACAACATGCGCTCCTAACCCTTTGCAATGAATCTGTCTAGTTGTATCATATAGATACACTCGTCAAGACTTCCGTTAAGGAAAGCTATCTTGACATCTATTTGCCAGATTTCGTAATCGAAATGTGCAGTAATGGATAAGAGAATTCGGATGTGATTAAGCATGGCTACCGATGAAAAAATTTTCTCATAGTCAATCCCTTCTTTCTGAGTGAACCCTTTAGCAACAAACCTAGCTTTGAAAGTTTTAACCTTTCCGTCTGCTCCTCTCTTCTTCTTGTAGATCCACTTGCGTCCAATGGGTTTTATCTCTTCGGGTGGTTCTACAAGTTCCTAAACCTGATTGAAATACATAGATTATATCTCTGAATTCATAGCCCTTTGCCAAAGATCTATATCTTTGTCTTGTAGTGCTTCATTATTGTTATAAGGCTCGGTATCCAGTTTTGTCGGGATCTTATTAAACGATTCTCCTAAGAACATATATCTATCAGGTTGATGAACAACCCTCCCACTACGACGAGACACTACTTGTGTCGTGTACTAACACTAACAGGATGTGCAAAATCTAAACTCTGTGCATCAGCATCCTATTCTTGATTTGCACTTGTCCCGATAATCTTTCCACTACAACGAGAAAATAAAATATCAGTGACTTGTGGTTCTTCTTCCATTCTACTGGTATTTTCTCTCAGTTCTTCAAGAATAATATTTCTTTTGGGTTTGTGATCCATAATATAATTTTTTTTCAAGAATCGGGTACTGGTGCTAACAACGACCTTCTGATCCTTAGGATTATAAAATAGACCACACTTCGTTTTCTTGGGATACCCCACAAAGAAACAGACTTCGTTCTCGGTTTCAACTTACCCGCATTCTCTTTCAGCACATGTGTTGGACACTCCCAAATTCGAATATATTTCTGAAAAAGCTTACGCATGGTCCACAATTCTGTGGGAGTAGAAGGTACTAACTTAGAAGGTACCAAGTTTAGAATGTAAGCTGCTGTCTCTAAAATGAGTCTCCAAAATGAATCGAGTAAACCTGAATAACCCATCATGGACCTTACCATTTTCATAAGAGTCCTATTCCTTTCTTCTGCTACACCATTCTGTTGCGAAGTGCCAGGTGTAGTCAATTGGGATGGAATCCCCTATGATGACAAGTAGTCCTTAAACTCTCCAAAGAGGTATTTTTCACCACAGTCGGATCATAGTGATTTGATACTTTTATCTAGACACTTCTTTGTCTCCACCTTGAATTCTTTAAATTTCTCAAAGCATTTAGACTTACGGTGCATCAGGTAAATGTATCCATACCTTGAGTAGTCATCAATGAAATTGATAAAGCACTCAAAGCCACCTCTAGCCCAGATTGTCACAGGACCACACACATCAGAATGAACCAGCTCTAACGGTTCTTTAGTTCTATAGCCTTTGGCCGAAAAGGGCCTCTTAGTTATCTTACTCTCTAAGTAAGATTCACAAACTAGAAGTGCATCTACTTTCAATGAACTCAAAAGTCCATCTGTTATCAGTCTGTTTATCCTTTTAGATTAATATGACCCAAGCGTAAGTGTCAAAGAAATATTTAGTTCATTAAAGAAAGAAACTTCTCTTATATGGTAATATAGATGTATTATTTGTTTTAATCAGTTGCAGTGTACGAGAGATTTGAGTAATAATATAAAGATCATCCACCAACGTACCAGAATAGATAACTCGTTTATTATCCTTAATAACCACAGAGTTATTAAAATAAATCAAATATCCGTCTTTAGTCAATTCAGAAACGAAAACTAAGTTCCTTCTAGTGGCAGGTATATAAAGATAATTTCTCAATATTAAAACCTGATCTCTACCAAAACTGAGAGTGACATCTCCTACTGCAACTGCTGTTACCTTTGTATTATTGCCCATATGCAGGTAAATCTCCCCATCACTAAGTTGTTGGATTTTCTAGAACCCCTGCAACGAATTGCAGACATGATTAGTAGCTCCCTTATCTATACACCATGTACTGGTAGATAACACTGCTAAACATATTTTCACAACCAGTGAATATAAATTACTATGTTTGTTCTGTCTTCTAAAAAGTACTGGACATAGCTTTTTCCAGTGATTGATCTGGTTGCAGTGAAAACATCTACTTTTTGGTTTTTTCACACCAGTCTGTGGCTCATTAATTACCACAGAAATCGTATCTTCCTATTTCTGAACATTTTTCTTCTTCATGCCTTTCGGCATAGAGGAAGAACCTTTTTTAGAAACAAATACATTCCTAGTATTGAAAGAATACATTTGTAGTTAAAACTATATCCAAGTTATATTTTCAATCAACAAAATTTGGTCCCATTAGTTTTTTTTTTTAGTATTAAAGCGAGTGAGTTGAAAACCATTTCCATCATAAGAATCACATAATTAAAAAATACCGTTAATTATGACGAGCAAATTTTAAATTTATTTTAATTTAGTTTCCTCTGCCTTTTTTAAATTAATTCGCCAGCAGCCTAAATTCCTGTAAATAGCATGCTACGATGGGTGGACGTCTACTATTCATCATAAGACCAGACAAGTCAATTCCTTTTAATTTTACTATCTAGGCAACTGACCATACCAAGTAAAATTAAATAGCTGACATAGTTTCGATCTAGTATATAATAGCAGTGACTCAGATGGAGAGGATACTATTATATATAACTAAGTGTTAACCATCGCCCAATCCCAAATCAATCACTTCGTAATGAACCTTTCAGATAGAAAAGTGATCCACACTATTAATTATCCAGAATTATCCATAAAGAAGATTTGTACTGGCGATAGCACAATTAATCTGTCCGCTGGGGAGGAAGGCCTTATTGCCAACACACAGGATTTAATTATATCGCCTACAAACTAGTAATGAAGACCGCATAATTTATCTATGAATAAATTTTCTCTCCCACTTAAATTTTTCAAACATTTTTTAGGGTTATAAAAATCTATTTAATTAAAATAAATTTATTAATTTCAAAAAATATACAATCTGAAATAATTAAACATCTTCTTATGCACATGATTTAAAAGATTCTGATTTAACAAATAATCTTTTTGTATTTAAATGCGTAACAAATAAAATTTAATAAATGCATAATTTGTTTTTAGTTTTTCAGTTAAAGTAGTGATTAAAGGTATTTATTTATTTTATTTTTTATTTCATATTTTTTGAAAAATAATAATTTATTTCGATTAGATATTTTTTCATTTAATTAACTTAAATGTGATATTTTATTTTATAAAAAAAAATATCTTAAATGTGATATTTTGTAAAAAATAAAATATTTAAAGTTTTTTTATTTAATTAAAATTAATTAATTAAAATAATTTTATTTTATTTACATTATAAAATATTTTAATTAAAACTAAAATTTTAAATTAATTAAATTAACAAAATAAATAAAAGCAATATTTATCACACACGCAGGGATTGCCGAATTGCATGGGATTGCCGCAACAGTAGGGATGGAAAACCACTTCTGTGTGCTTAGCTCTAGACAGTGTTTGGCAAAAAAATTCTGCTTTGCTGGAAAATTACGCTGCCTTCTTTATTAAAAGAAAAACACACTTTTGCGCCGCCCAGCAGCCAATCCCAGCCGTTTCCAAAACAGTAGGTGGGAAACAGCTGGGATTGGCTGCTGGCTGCTGCATTGGGACTGTTGAAGCTTCAAAGCCGCCGCAGCCTTAGGCCGCATTTGGCTGTTTGCTGTTGAGGAAACTGCTGCTGCCGAAACAGCCTTGATGGTGCTGTGTTTGGCGCTGATTTGGGAAGTTGCTGCCTTGCTGCCTAAGGCAGCGTTTGGCTTTTGGATTGTCGAAACAGGCTTCTTTTCTCTCTTTTTTTTTATTTTATGCAGAAAAAAAAACTTTAAAAAAAAATTGTGAAGCAATCAAAAACCGCGGCTAAAATTACCAACCACCGCAAGTTGATTGTTTTTTCATACATGTTCTTATTTTTTTTTCCTTTCTAATAAACTAGAAAAAAAAGCTTAAACAACATAAAATATTTACATCGAAACTTATGTTCCGTAGACTCACATTCGATCTAATAAAAATTAATCTATAACGGTCAACCCCCATGAGAAAAAAATATAATTATCATTTATACAAACCATTCAATCAAACATGAAAATAAATAATGATCATAAAATCAAGATTAGAACGCCTGCAAAACAAAGTTAGCAACAGTTTAAAACTACCCGACCCTGATAACCGTAAACAAAAAACTAAACGGCTCTGATTCCAATTGTTGGAGGCAAAACTGCTAAGATCATTATTTTTATAAACGATTTTTCTTAAAAATTAACTAGACAAGTAAACGCCGAAAAGGGTTCCAGATAAAACTTTTGACGATTAAAGATCAAAATAAAACCCGTGCAACCAAAGTTAATTTAGAAGAATACATTTTATCGATCGATTCTTCAACTGCGATATGGTTCCGAGTTGAAACTCATGTCAGATCTTCTACTGTATTCCCTTACGTGATCCTCAAACGTAGTATGAGTTACAGACTATCGAGAACTCGTACCGTCAAGACCCAGATATATTTAATTTTGAAAGAAAAATTATGATATATAAAACTGGTTCAGCCTACCCGCATATATTAGGGCTACAGCGGGGACATGGAAAGTAATTATGAGTAAGACTTCCAATGGAACACAGACACCTATCAGCGATTTCTGCAATTTTTATAAAACACTGAATTACAGTTTACACCACTAAAGAACTATAATTGCACTCTGACCCATAATCACAAGACCTTCTTGTATTGAGTTCCTGTTATTAAATGCTTATCATTTTTTCTAACGTTAAGATTTTCGATACCCGTCAATTAAATTTAATTACTGATAATTTAATTTAATCAGCATCTTGATATTCTTTAAGCTATTCTGTTTAAATTATTTGACTACCGAATAATTAAATCTGTCACGCCCCTACATCAGAGTCACGCGAAGCCCACCAAAACCATTTAAGAAAATAAGGTTTTACCGTTGAATATCAAAATATACAACATTTGGATAAAGAAATCCCCACAGTTCAACTCTCATAAATGGAAAACATGCATCTCATACACGAATAAGCATATCGCCCTAAGGCGTACAAGACCAGCCATCACAGGCGTTACATGTAAAAGTACATGTACAAACAAAAGAGAAAACTACAACAAGTTTTTCATCACCTCTGCAATTAGGTCAACTCCACATGCTCACCTGAAAGGGTTTTACAGTAAAATCCCATGTCGTGAGCCAAATCTCAATAGGAAAAGAAACTAAAGCTGTAAAGCAGGTTATGCAATTATAAGCATACAAACTCCACCAAATGAGCCCAAAAAGGTTTTCTTCCCTAAAACCACAAGTTTTCATCCTTCAAACTATGCATATCATCCTAGCATATATCATGCCATAGTTAAGGAAAAGCAGTAATAAAACGGTAATCTCCACTTAGGTCACATAGCTGAGGAAAAAAGATGTAAATGAAATTCTATGTACCGACTTTGTCACAAGGACAAAGGTAACAACTATAGACTCTAGCTCATTACCCTAGACCCAAGTCACACACACTGGCTAGGTAATGACAAGTTATATACGGAGTTACAGCAACAATGCCATTAACAAAGGCAACCGACTCAATTTACGGGCATAAAACCCGAGGGTCCAGAGCACCCCCACGCATCGCCATTCATGGAGGCAACCGACTCAATTTACGAGGATTAACCCGAAGGTACAGAGCACCTACGTTGCGCACATTTTCAGAGTTTCACCGAGGAGCACAACAGGCCCACATACAACCACACACACACTGTGTCATGTTACATCTATGGATAATATTTAATAACTCACAAAGCATTTATACAACACATATATAAAATGATCCAATTTATCAACCATGGAAATCTAAAATCATTTTCAGCAAAACGTTTAAGAGTTGAGACTCAACCCTGTGGGTTAGCTCAAACCCTCCAAAAAGTACATTTTTCACCAATTTTCCAAAACACCTCATTTTCAAACCTTCTTTTTAAAAACTACGGATATCAGCATACCCATATCATGAAATAAATCGATAAAAGCGTAAAAACCCACTATTACCCCAAAACCAAGGTTTAAACATGAAAATCACATTTGATATATTTTCTACCTGGTAAAAACATGTATAATTACACAAATCACCCTTATACAGCAGTAGGGTCTAGAATCCTACCTCGGAGAGTCAAGAACTCGACGTCTCAAAACTGAATGGCGTTAGAACGAGAATCCATCCAAATAGATGCGAAGCCCTCGGCCCCGACAACAAGGATCCACAAAGGATCGAACTCAAAACAAAACCCCGAGCCCTCAAAGCTAGAGAGAAGGCAGAGAAAAGGGGTTTAACTTAGCTTGGAAGCAAGAGAATGAAAATATCTCAGCCCACTGAGATATTTATAAACACGCCAAACGCATTATGTCCAGTTGACCGAACCCCTGAGTTTGATCAACCGAACCTAAAAATTTTGGTTCAGTCGACTGAACCAGGCCCTTAAGTCTACCGAACCCCAGAATAGTGTGTTTTTCGATGTTTCCAAGGCAAAAATAGGTTTCTAAGGTCCAAACAAGCCTCTACTAAACCCCAAAAAGCGTATAACACGTTTATACATGTTGTTCTATCATTTAAAGCATAAACTATGCATCGATGCTATTCACTGGAGAAAACACATCAAATATATAAATAACCTAAAAGATAAGGGTTTAGGGTCTCACAACTCTCCCCTCTTAAGGAATTTTGCCCTCGAAATTCACAACAAGGTCACGAGGTAAACAGGTCTGGATATCTAGCACGCATTCCAGACTCAAGCTCCCATGTCGCTTCCTCAACCCCGTGATGAAGCCATAGGACCTTGATATAAGCAATTATTCTGCCCCACAATACCTACTCCTTTGTATCAAGAATCTGCACTGGACGTTCCTCATAGGTGACATCCTCATCAACCCGCAGCTCAACCTAATCTAACACATGTGAAGGATCAGGCTCGTACCTCCAAAGCATAAAAAATTCGAACACGTTATGCGTCGATGCTAATTGAGGTGGCAATGCCAAATGATAAGCAACCTCTCCAATCCTGTCAAGGATCTCAAACGGTCTAATAAAACACAGTGATAGCTTCCCGCTACGACCAAATCTCATCAAACCTATACATGGCGAGACCTTCAAGAACACGTGATCTCCCACTGTAAACTCTATAGGTCACCTCCTCTGATCTGCATAACTCTTCTGGCGGCTCTGTGCTGTAAGTAGGCGCTGACGAACCACTGTAACCTTCTCCGTCGTCTCCCGCACCATGTCGGGCCCTAAGACTGTGGTCTCTCCCACATCTGTCCAACACATGGGCAATCTACACGGTCTACCATATAAAACCTCATACGGTGCCATCCCAATACTGGGCTGATAGCTATTGTTGTATGCAAATTCTGCGAAAGGTAGATGATCCTCTCACGAACCTCTGAAATCAAGTACGCATACCCTCAACATATCCTCCATAATCTATATAGTTCTCTCTGACTGGCCATCTTTCTGGGGGTGAAAGGCAGTACTGAACATCAAGTTCGTGCCCAAGGCCTCCTGTAGACTCTGCCAAAAGCGCGAAGTGAAGCGCAGGTCTCTGTCAGAAACAATGGACAATGGCACTCCATGCAATTGGACTATCTCTCTAACATACAAGCTACTCAGTCATTCCACCGAATCCCTCACTCCGATGGGGAGAAAGTGTGCAGACTTCGTCAACCTATCAACCACAACCCATACGGCGTCGTGTCCCCTAGGTAATCGAGGAAGTCCTGACACAAAGTCCATCGTGACATGCTCCCACTTCCAGTCTGATATAGGAAACGACTGTAGCAATGCTGCCGGCCTCTGGTGTTTCGCCTTTACCTTCTGACAGGAAAGGCACCGAGCAACAAATTGGATCACATCTCTCTTCATACCCATCCAACGAAACTGACGACGTAGGTCATGGTACATCTTCGTGCCTCCAAGATGCACGGCAAGACGAGAATGATGACACTCGTGTAATAACTCAGCTCGAATTACCTCAAGAACAAACAACCTCCCAACTAACCTCAAACTCTAATCAGAACCTACAATCCATTCTGCTGTATCCTCTCAGCTTGCAATGCGATCCCGTATCATCTGAGCCTCCTGGTCCATCTGTTGGACCTCTAGCATACGTGCTATCAAAGAAGGTCGTGAAACTACAAAGAACAGGGTAGCACCTGTCGCGGTCTCTATGAGGTAAAGATCAAACTCCCCAATCTCTCCAAGCATTCCCCACTCACGTATAGCCACAAAAGCTAACAATCCATGAGACCTCCTGCTGAGAGCGTCAGCCACCACATTGGCCTTCCCAGGATGATACTGCAAATCAAAATCATAATCCTCTAGCAACTCCATCCATCATCGCTGGTGCAAGTTCATGTCCTTCTACAAAAATAAGTATTTTAAACTCTTGTGATCGAAGAAAACCTCAAAATGCTCACCATAAAGATAGTGATGCCATGTCTTCAAAGCGAAGACCACGGCTGCCAACTCCAAG
>JAOTRH010218480.1:0-10613 GCA_034768845.1 Heliamphora exappendiculata
ACCATGTGATCAAAATCGATCCCACATAAGCACAATTTTTAGATAAGTGGATAAAATGGAAAGCTCGAAACAAACAAATCGTACATGATCAAGATGATTCCAACAAATCATACATTATTCCTTCAAAAGCAATTATTCAATGGTCTTATAGCAAGTTCAGTTAATACATAAACTGTTGAGGGTGAAGAAAATCCTTTTTTTGGGATAAACCGATCGATCTGTGGTAAAGACCGATCGATTGGTCAAGTGTAGTTCTCTGTATATCTGTCCGTTTACAATAGGAACCGAGGGTCAGGGTTGACCAATCGGTCGGTCTGTGCGAAAACTGAGTTTTTGTTGATGCGAAGGGTTTGCGCCGTCTGAGAGTAACATTGTTTTCTGAGTTCCAAAGTCCTCTCTGAAGCCCGTGAACACTTGTAACTTTATTCTATTGATTAAAAATGAAAGTGTGAGTCCATGGATGTAGGCACCATTAATTGCCGAATCACATAAAACTCGTGTGTGCGTTTTTGCTTGGTTGTTTATTCTTGTTCTTGTTCGTGATTTGTTTATAGCTTGTTTGAGTTCTTCAACAACGTGACTTGTGAGTTGGATTTAGTTGAGTCTTGACTTGAAATCCACAACAACTGGTATCAGAGCAAGGTTCGAAGATTGAAGAACGCGACATCATAGACGACAGGAAGATCAAGATCAAAAAGTTCAATGATTTAAACTTTGCCCTTCGAATAATACGGATCGAGGATGTTCTATATCAGAATGATCTGTTTGAACCATTTTTTAGGGAGCAACCAGAGAAGATGACACAGGTCGAGTGGGAGATATTGGATCGAAAGGCATTAGGGACTGTGCGACTAAGTCTCGCACCGTCAGTGATCTGCAATATCCAAAAAGAGAAGACGACGGCAGGACTATGGCGACGTTGGAAAAAAAGTACGATCAGCCTTCTGCCTCAAATAAGCTATACTTGATGAAGAGACTATTCAATCTGAGGATGGCGGAAGATGCCATTACAGTGGAGTATCTCAACAAGTTTAACTCTATCGTAAACTAGTTGGAGTCATTTGGGATTAACTTTGATGATGAGGTCAGAGCTCAAGCTCTCCTGTTCAGTTTACCAGAAAGTTAGAGCGACTTGGTTGTCGCAGTGAGCAACTCCTCATCTAAGCTAAAGTTGGAGGAGGTTGCCGATTTCATCTTTGGAAAGGAACCACATCGAAGAACAGCAGGTGAAGGATTAACATTGGCATCAGCATTGAACGCCGAAGGTAGAGGAAGAAAGACTAATAGGAAAAATTAGGAGGCCCGAAAAAACCACAGATCCAAATCATGGGACAAATCGCAGACTCAGGAGAAGTCAGCTGGATGTTGGGATTGTAGACAGAAAGGCTATCTCAAGAAGGATTACAAAGCTTCAAGGAAATAGTGCAACGACACAAATCAAGGTGGTAAGGTTACTGTTAATGTTTATGATGCGGAAAATACAAATGCTTTGATTTATGCATTGGATTATAGAATCGATTCATGAATTGTGGACTCGGGAGCTTCATTCCATGCCACTCTCCACATAGGCATACTTCGCGGGTATGTGAAGGGTAATTTTGGGAAGGTTTATCTGAAAAACAACGAGGGTTGTAGTATAGTTGGAAATGATGAAGTACAAATCACACAGACCAATAGTACAGTACTGAAGCTGAAGGACGTTAGACATGTGCCTAGTCTAACGAGGAATTTGATTTCAATGGGACAGTTGTCAGAATCTGGAATCGTGACGACATTCGGGGAAGATTCCTTGAAAATGAGTAAAGAGTCATTGGTTTTGACCCGAAAAAAGAAGGATGATACATTGTATGTATCCTTGGGATTTTACAGCAGCATAACAGTGGTAGCATCAAAAGGAGATACCAACACATAGCACAGGCATCTCAGTTGCATGAGTGACAAAGGAATGAGAGTTTTGGCACAGAAAGGGAAGTTGCTAGGTATCGAGTCAGTGGACCTGATATTCTGTGAAGATTATCCCGTCAGGAAACAGAAGAAGGTCAGCTTTACAAAGCAGGCAAAGACTCCAAAGGTAAACAGATTGGAGCTGGTGCATATAGACGTACGTGAACCTATTTAGGTACTCTCTATCTGTGGCTCGAGTTTTTTTGTAACTTTCATAGATGATACCACCAGAAAGTTATGAGTTTTCTTTTGTAAGAACAAGTCAGGCGTGTTCGGCATTTTCAAAACTTGGAAAGCATCCGTTGAAAATGAGACAGGTCTGAAGTTAAAGTGTTTGAAGTCTGATAATGGAAGCAAGTATGGCAGCAGGGAGTTTGAAGATTATTGTGCGGCTAACGGGATCAAGAGACTGAAAACTGTTCCGATGAAACTGAGACAGAACAGAGTGGCAAAACGCATGAACAGGATCATCATGCAACGTACCTGAAGCATGAGGCTTCATGTCGGGTTGCAAAAGAAATTCTGGACAGACGCAGTGAGTACAGCTATGTACTTCATTAACAGAGGGCCTTCGGTTGCACTGAATTGTGGACTGTCAAAAGAAGCATGGACCAGAAAAGAGGCAAAACTTTTTCCATTTACACATTTTTGGTTGCATAGCTTATGTGCACATTGAGTCAAAAAATAGGGGCAAGCTAGACCCTAAGTCTCAAAAGTATATATTTGTTGGCTATGGTACAGATAGCTACGGTAATAAGCCGTGAGATCCAGAAAGCAGGAAAGTTATGAGGACTATGGATGTGGTCTTCAATGAGTTTGTTCTGTACAAGAACAGACGGGATCAGAAGGGTGAGATAATAGACGAGTTAGACTATGTTGAGTTTGAGGGATCATCTAGCATAGTCTTGGAACCCTAGGATTTGAATAGACAGCCAACTCTACAAGTAGAGCCACAGACTCCCATAATCAAGAGATTTCCTAGAGTCAACAGATCGACGGTCAGATATTTACCTTCATTGCACTATCTGTTGTTGACAGACAGCGAAAAGCCGGAATGCTTTGAAGAGGCTTTGCAGGTTGAGGCAAAGAGCGACTGGGAGCATGCAATGGATGAAGATATGTAATCTTTGTCATCTAACATGACTTTGACTTTGGATCTGGTTCAGTTGCCTAAGGGTAAGTCAGTACTGCAGAACAGGTGGGTCTACAGGCTGAAAGAAGAAGCTGATGGGAGCAAGCGGTAAAAGACGTGACTAGTGGTCAAGGGTTTTCAGTAGAAGTCGAGAATTGACTACACAAAAATATTTTCACCAGTTGTGAAGGTATCCATCATCAGGACAGTTTTGAGTATAGTGGCTACAAAAGACTTGCATCTGGAGTAGTTAAATGTCAAGACAACGTTCCTCCATGGTGACACGAAGGAAGAGATCTACATGTGGTAGCCACAGGGGTACTTGGTTAATGGGAAGGAGGAAATGGTGTGAAGACTAAAAAAGAGTTTGTATTGGTTGAAAAAGGCACCCAGGCAATGGTACAAGCGATTTGACAGCTTTATAGTAGACACAAGGTTCAACAGATGTCATGGTGACCATTACTACTATATCTTTGAGTTTAGAAAACAAGGGGTTGGCCCATACGAGACTCGGTTGGCTAGTGTTTTGAGGTGACAGAGGTCGGATTTCTGGGTTGCAGAAGACTTGAAGTAAGAGATTTTTTGAGGTGAAGAAAATCCTTTTTTCGGGATAGACCGATCGGTCTGCGGTGAAGACCAATCGATTGGTCAAGTGTAGTTCTCTGTATCTCTGTCTGTCTGCAACAAGAATCGAGGGTCGGGGTTAACCGATCAATCGGTATGTGTGAAAACTGAGTTTTAATTGATGCGTAGGGTTTGCGCCGTCTGAGAGTTTACATTGTTTTCTGACTTCCAAAGTCCTCTCTGAGGCCCCTAAACACTTGTAACCTTATTCTATTGATTAATAGTGAAAATATGAGCCCGTAGACGTAGACACCATTGCCGAACCACGTAAAACTCGTGTGTGCATCTTTGCTTGGCTGTTTATTTTTTTCTTGTTTGTGATTCGTTTGTGGCTTGTTTGAGTTCTTCAACAACATGACTTATTGGTTGAATTTAGTCGAATCTTGATTTGAAATTCACTGACACAAACTTCACAATTATTAGTGTTCTTAGTGGGGTTTTTCATTTTTTGCTAGAGTTTTGTTCACGACATAAAGACGTGTGATTTAGAGATTGAAGTGCAACATTACCAAAAGGGTATTGAGTAACTACTCTCCCTTCCTGTATTACCGCGTGATTTGACAAATTCTCTAGTGTGTAGGTGTTAATTAGTGTCCATTCTCACCTGTCCAGCTACAGCTAATCCATCAGCAAGAAGAGATGTTGTCAACCACACTTGCACACACACTTGAAATGCTGCCATTGATGTTGAGCCCTGGCGGGCAGCCATGGAGGCCGCCAGGGTCACACAAAAGGTCACAGCTGTTACCCTCATTAGTAATAAAAAACCTGAAATCCATTAGTAGACGAACAATGCAGCCATTAATGATACTTAAAATCAAAATGCTAAAAGAGTTAATAAGTTGTAGGAAAGATTTTTCGGGCTAGAGATATGGAAGACCGGGTAAAAAGTTGAAAAAATCAAAAAGAAGGAAAACAACACAATAAAAGTAGCTATCATTATCGCGAAGCAAGCAGCACACACTTGTGGGCAGCAGTTTGGCTCGCTGTTTTGGGGCATCGAACGACGTCGAAACGACTTGAAAATTTTATGAAAAATACTTGATAATGAGGCCTTGTTTGCGGCCAAATTTGGTGATTTTTCAAAATTGACGAATGGACCCAAGGGGGCAGGCAAGGGTGGCCCTACCCCAAATTTTGGAAAATTCTATTATTGTAGTCGTGTTTGTCCTAAGAACTTTAAAATTTTATAAGTTTGATCCACTAATTCTTAAAAAAACTTAATACCAACTCCCGTGATTTTTTTTAAAGTCATTCGCCCTTTTTGTTAAAATCCTAACTCCGTCCCTTACTTTTACAACCACAAGAATCAAAATATATATATATTCAAATACACTGAACAAGCCACTTGAAAACAATGAAATAAAAACTCAACATATACTCAATAATAGAAATGCATGTAGTCAAATTATCACATATATGTAAATTTGTTATAAGTTCCCTGATCACTTGAAGTGATGTTAATAGCCCTACAAGGTTGATAATGTTGATATAATCTGCAGTGTTGATTTTCACATTAGCCCTTCGTAAATTATTATAATCAATTTAAAATTTCAATTTCCTTGTATTTTTTTGAAAGAAAAAAGGAAGGAAAAGTAAATATAAAATAAGAGTTGAGAAAAAATAACATATTTTTGAAAGGTGGAACATGCTGCCACTTGAAAACCATGTTGATGTGTTAATCTCAATATACAAGGATGTTATTACAAAATATGAGAATGAAAGCTCTAGCCATTGTATATGCTAGGAAGGCGAAGGCGAAGGCGAAGGCAAAGGCAAAGGCAAAACATTTTAGCATGTAAATTGTACAAGAAATATTTATTTATTGAAAAAATAAATAGATGAATAAATAGCAAAGTAAGTACTAAAGGAAAAGATGAACCCCACCATTTTTAAGAAATAGACCGAATTGCAGATATTTGATGCTAGGTGGTAAGAGATCAACTTGTTGCCATAATCTCCAAAAAAGTATGATTGAAATAAGGTACCTATCATGTAATTTATGTGTGAAACAAGTACGTGAAATTTCCTCACACTGAATAAGGTTTCGTAGCATGATAGAAAAAAATAGATATTGCAACATTTGCAAAGGCGATTAAAGATTCACTTACTGAGAAATAACATGTGCAATGGCTGCACCTCTGACACCCATATGGAAAATGAACATGAATATTGGGTCCAAAATTATATTCGTCAAATCTCCGGCCACTGAATTAAAAAGGATAAAATATCAAGAAAAATATCATCGAACCATTGCGACGAGACTACAACGACTTTGATAACTAGGGAATAAGCTGTGAGCAGGTAACTTGAGAGCTCAACATTTCGCGAGGTGCGAATCTACGAAGGTGTGGGAGTTTGTAACACTAAGTCCCATATCGAAAGTTTTATATGGGTAATCTTAGGTGTATAACTACGAACATTGAACCCAATCACCACGTTCTTATTGGCTAGCCCTTTTAAGTGAGGTCTCGTGATTAATTGTTATTTGTTAGCTACATACCTATGGCATATAAAGGAGTTCTTGTATCCTTAAATCCGCGAAAGACTCCTTGCATGGCCAAGGAAAGAAGAACTGCTGGAGCACCAAGAGATCTTAATATCAAGTATTGTTGTGCAGGCTCTAGCATAGGGGAATCCTGCATAAGAAAATCATCCTGATAATATTGACAAGAATAAGGCAAGAAATTTAAGGGCATGCACAAAAAGAAGGCAAGTGGAAATTGATTTTTCAATAGCACTTACAGATTTGACTCCCATGAAGTTTAGTATTGGTTTTGCTCCCAAAATTAAAAATATGGCTTGGATGAATCCAAGGATGCTGCCAATAATAAGCGCAGATGAAGCAGATGGAATATGCCTTTTTACACTTCCAGATTGAATTGTGTCAGAGCTACTGCTAAGTGATTCTAACTTGTATCTACTCTCTATAGAATCTGATAAAAAAAAGATAGAAAGACAATTATTAATAACTATAAAAAAGATTTAAATTAGTTACAGCAAAAAACACAAACAAATATTTAGGAAAAGTATAGATAAAATTTTTTGAACTATTGAGTTAATACCTACTAAATATCTGAACTTTTAACTTTATTAATTAGGTACCTGAAGTAATTCAATTCTGAACACTTAATTAGAACCCTTGCGTAACTCGTAGTTAAAAAATGGATAGAATCAGCTAAAATGAAAATTGATGCCGAAAAGCACATTTTGCAACCTAAGATGATTTTTTTGCACTTATGGTGCTGATTGATCAAAATCGAATCCCTTGATAAAATCAGAACTTTAAATAGTTAGTAGATATTGAGTATTGACTAAATAGTTCAAGAATTTTATTTAGAATTCTTTTGTATCTAGATGCTAACGACAAAACTTCGTACCAGACTGAGGTATCAACTTTTTATTTTCATTATTTACAGCTAAACTCATTTCCATGTTTTCACTCTCTTGTACTTCAGAACTGTTTGCTGCAATAGCATCCTCCTCAGCAACAAAAGAAGTTGTGACACTGACAAGTGGAAATATTGCGATCCTTGACACTTGATTGAACACGGCAATGGAAACGCCTACGGCTGCAAGTTCCACTGGACCTGCATATTGTAATGACAAAAAATTTAATGCGATAAAGAAAAATAGATATGTATTTGGAGTTTCGGAGAAACTATAATTCATGGATCACAAATCAACAAAAGAAACCATTAGCCAAGAGGAGATGGAGGAAGAAAATGGAGAGAGAATTAACACATAGATATGTATTGAGGTATTGGAGAAACTAGAATTCATGGATCACAAATCATTAAATACATCTGTTGATTATTTTTCCTTCATGGTGAAACATTCTTTTTGTCTTGTTCTTGGACATAAACAATAAGCCAAACCACTTAATTTTTCATCCATTGTCTTTGCTGCTTTGTTACCTAGATAACTAATATTCACCTAACTCAGTAATTGGTAATGGTCAGAATAAAAGCATTTGGATTCTCAACAAGGACAACAAGTCTCTCAGTTAAACAATAGTTCAGCTATGCTGATCTCTTCAATCAAAAGATTCAAAATAAGGCTGGTGAGCTCAAAATCTCTCAGATGGTAACAGCTACATAGGGCCATTGTACCAAGTATTTTGTAAAAATGTTAATCAAATTTGGTCATACAAATCCATGGATAGAGCCTAAACAAGATACTCACCACTAATCAAATTTGGTCACAGAGAAGTTCATTTGACTATTGTGACATGTCTTGTATTTCTCTTAGAGTTAGTTGTGAAGGAGAGTACCTATTTGGCCGATGAATGCTGTGTCAACCAGAGAAGCAATTGGGTCAGCTGCCAAAGCCATTGCTGCAGGGAGCGCAATCCTTGCTATTTCTACACCAAGTCCATCCATTTTGAAAACCAGTCTGCTCATTACAATTAAGCAGATTAAATTCTTAGTTTGTATTTGGCGTAACTTTTTTCAAAAGCACTACTTCCACGAAATACCAACCACCGATCAAATTACGGACAGTGGGTCACCTTTTGTCTCCTAACCATACAATAAAGGTAAGTCATCATATCCATACCATAAAATTTGTTGCTATCATATTATATGAGAATACCACGTGAACTTATCACATGTTACTCTAGAAGTATCGAATAATTACTCTCAATCTTTGTCTTGTCTGGGAGTATCGAATAATTACTTCTCAATCTTTGTCTTTGATCATGGTTGGTATTCCCCGTAGCATGATTGAACTTTTTTATATAATCTTTTCTTTGTCTTTAGGAATTTTTTTTTTACTTTACTCCAAATGGATATACTTTTTAAAATTTTATCATTATGAGAAATTAGAAAAGAAATAACAATGATCAAAAAAGCAAAAACAGTTTATAGAAAAAAATCACTTAAAAACTTTTAAGTAGCTTTTTTTAATCTTTAATGAATTTCTTTCAATTTTAGCCCAAATAGGTATTCTTTTTAGATTTCTCTTACCACGAAGAACCGAGAAAATAAAGAATTTTGAGCAAAAAGTTAAAAAAAAGAAGTTCAAAAATACCAAAAGGCTACATGGGTAAAAGGTAGCTGAAATCCTGTTATGATTTTAACAAATTTAAATTAATATTTCAAAATAAAAAAATATTTTAATTATGAATATGATAAGATAATATTTATTTGAAATATTTAATATTCAAAATAGTTTTTCCGTTAGAAAGATAAATGTGTTTGAATTGCTTTTATCATATTCATGATTTTAATTAAATTCTCTCTTCATTTCTTTGTAACCATTTGCAAATAAATGGCTTTAACTCTATTTAATCTGGTTGGATACATAACTACAGTTAAGATTGCCACATTTTTATGTGTGAGTTACACCATGTGAGCTTTAAAGCAATTATTACAATGCAATAATGTGATTTTGAACGTTACATAGAAACTAGGAGTGCGTATTGTGTCCTAAGGTATAGGACGTTATTGTGTTTTTAATGAGTTTGACTTTTTAATATATTTTTATGATTGAATTTTTTATTATAATGATGAAAGTGATTTTATATTTGTAGCATTGTAATTGAAAAATATTTATTTAATTATTTTTTAAGAAAAATTATATTTATTATTTATTTATTTATAAATAAATATTACGAATTAGCTATAAATAACGAATTAGTTCTTCTTTTTTGTTTGTATGTATACTAACTCGACAATTTTACATAATAAATTCAATCATAAAAATATATTTAAGAGTGGAGCTCATTGAGGCCTAACATGAGAGAAATCCATAAACATGCACACAAGAGTATAGAGATTCTTTATACGGAAATACTATTCCTCCCGAAATATGTTACCGAAAATTTTAACCCAAATGTTAGTTTAAGTATTTTTATGCTTTGACTATGGCCAAAAAAAAATTTATATATTGTGTTTTTTTAATATATTTTTATAATAAAATTATTTATTTTGTAGTATTTATTAATTTTATTACTAATATAAAAAATTAAATTAATAAAATATTTATAACTACATAATTTTTATTTTTATTTATTATTATTTTTTATAAAATTATATTACTATTTATTTATATTTCAATAAATGTAATCTACTCACAAAACTATTAATGTCTAATTAATTTAATTTTTTTATAAAAATAATTTACTTAATAAATATTACATAATAAATAATTTTAATTATAAAAATATATTTTAATAAAAACCAAAATATTAAATTAGTTATATTTGAAGGAAAAAATACTAAGAACATTTTGTGAAAAAATACTGACAACATTATCTTAACTCTGAAAACATTCTCACTTGTCTTCTTTCTCGACGCAGCTTCCAGACTGGGTGATCATCGACGCAAAGAGATCGTGCTTGAACCAAAGAACGGCAGCACCAGTGGTCTCTCCCGCACTCGATTCCGTTCTCACGCGTGTTGACGACATAAATGTGGCCGCAAGCGAAGAACAGTGGAGTCCAATTCGAGGACGGTGGAAAGGGCTCGGTGAAGATGCAGCGAGGGATCGAGATAAAGCACGGGAATACAAGAAATGCCAGGGGAATAGAAATATTACCAAGAGAAGAGGTGTTGGGTTCGACTGAAGCTCGGTGTCCATTAACGAACTAACGAGCGTTTTAAATTGGATACTGAATTGAGATTTGAGGGTTTTCTTCACATGGCTGTGCCAGTGGAGTAGAGAGAGAAATCGTTAAGAAGAAGAATTGAGGAGAGAAATGAACCACGACACTAATTCGAACAACGGTTTCTTGTTATCATCTCCTCACCGCTGCAGTGCGCCGCCGCGAGTGGAGACCACTAGCATCAGTAGCGGCAGCTCTTTGGATGGATACCATTGAGATCCTGCTGCCGAGGGACCATCATCAACTGCCTCGCCAAGGGACCATCATCAACTGCCTCGCCGGCGACAAGGAGCTCAGGCTCAATTC
>JAOTRH010218501.1:0-10613 GCA_034768845.1 Heliamphora exappendiculata
AAGGACATTTTTCTCATCATGGTTACAGCCTTCGGGTTGACATATCTTTCCTCCTCATTCATCAGCGTCTGAACAGCATGTACTTCATCAAATCGAAAACCTATTGAGCAACAAATCATCTTCACTATGTTGGACTTCTAGCAGAGTTGTGCCCTCTCCTCCTTTCGAAGGATGAATACTGTCCTCTCCATGAATGGTCAAAACTGTCCCATCCTTTATCAATTTTAGTTTTTGGTGAAGGATAGAGGGTTCCGCCTGAACATTCGAGTCATGTAGCTATGGCCAGCTCAGCAGTAGATTGAAGGAAGCTAGGACGTCTAGTACGTGAAACTCTACTGACATTTCCAAAGGTCCCACTGAAACGGCGAATGACACCAATCCCAGTACATCCCTTCTGGTGTTGTCATAGGCCTGCACCCCTTGATTGTAGGGCGTAAATTGGTAGGGCCTCATTTCCAAGCAGATGGATGTTCTCAATGGGTAAACATTTAAGACAGGCCCATTATTGATAAGGGTTACTGGGACCCATTTTTCTAGGCACTTGATAGTGATGTGGATTTCCTTCAGCGGGTAAATCCTTATCAGAAAAGGAAATGAATTTTGGTTCGGCGGTTGGTAGAATAAGTCCAATAAGCTGCTCGGGGGTTACATCTATCGGGACATTGGCCTTATTCAACACTTTCAAAATAGCTTGTCTGTGCTTGTGTGAAGCCATCAACAAGCCCCAGATCTGATGTTGGCCTATGTCTTTTTCAATTGTCTCAATACGACATCATCCTCCTGTTCTTGCTCTGTCTCTTTCTCTTTTCGACTCGGTTGTCCCCTCTCTAGCTTAGCTGGCTTAAAATGTCTTTCACTTCGGGTAAGGTGCTTCACGCCATCTTCAGGGTCCCATAAGCCGGGCATGACATTATCAGTCTGTCTCACTTCGTTTAAGTGCGGAGCGCTTTCAAACGCCCATAAATCATTTAGGTTACTAACGGCCGCCCTTTCCTTTCTTTCCTCGTCGTCTTCGATAGCCCATGTGTTGTCAATTTCCTCTCAGATGTCTTCCTTAATAAAATCTATCTTCTGCTCTTGAGTGGCCCAAAAATCAGCCCACTCAGCCCCATTAGATTTCAACACAATCCTTACCAGCCAATAGGATTATATGTCATCAACGTGTACCTCTTCCTCAAAAAGTTAGAGAAGGATGATTCCATCGAGTACATGGCCAAACCCGTAAAGCCTAGTGGGATAGTCCAGCGGCCAATCATCCACCTCGTTGTGTTCCTCTTCCTCATGTTGGTAAACTTGGATCATGGGTCGATACCATTCCCAGGCATTATCGTTCCATTCTTCCATTCTATCTCGGCTACCTCTAATCATCATGAATGAACAACTTATCGAGTCCTTAATAGGTGGAACAGACGGGCGTAGTTGGTGTGTTGAACAAATAAACTGACTCGGGTCTTCAGACTGTCCCAAAGTCACACAATTGACCCTAGCCTGCCTAGCACGATTTGGCAATGGGTTAGTAGTAACGTTCGACTTTGGGGTTGCTAATGGAGGAGGAATCACTTTGTTGTCAATGAGGTTTTGGATCTCGCGTCAGAGTCTCAAACACCTGTCAATTTAGTGCCCGTGGCCTTGGTGGAAGGCACAGTATTGGGAGGCATTGTACCTTAGAAGAAGTGGATCAAGAACAGGCATGGGATCCAATGGCTTGATGATTCCCTTCTCGACGAGTCGATTCAGGGCACTTGATAAAGAAATATTGAGGGGAGTGAAGACCCTCCTTGGATTTTGTTGCTGTTGGCCATTGTCTGACTGTTAAAGGTTATTCGTTGGATGGGTAGAAGGATTCAGAAGGTTCACCACGCCCGAGCGAGTAGCGGATTGATTTTGGTTGGTTGTAGGGAAGGTCCTTCTTGGTGGTTTCTGGCTTGGCTCAGCTTTTTCAATATCCCCAGACTGGATAGCATCCTCTATGTGGACCTCAGCATCAAATAATTGCTCGATTGTTGAGAGTGGCTGCGTGATCAAGTAACGCTTTAACGGAAACTGCAGGTTTTTCACCACCATCCTTACTTGCTCCTTTTCTGAAGGTCAATTTATCATCTTAGCGTCCTTACCCCTCCATCGGGTCAGGAAGTTCACAAAAGATTTCGTATTCTCCTATCGGGTTGTTTCGAGCTCTCGGGTAGTTACATCCAGTTGGACGTTATAACTATACTGGGTGATAAAAATCGTTGCGATGTCTTCCCAAGTTCTGGTTTTGGCTACATCAAGAGAGAGAAACTATTTCTAGGCTACCCCAGAAAGAGATCAATGAAAGAGCTGAGCCTTCACCTAGTCATCAATCCCCATTGGCGACAAGGTACCAACGTACATCCGGAGATTAATTTTAGAATCTCCGATTTTGTCAAATTTTTTCATGTCTGGCATCTTGAATTTTTCTGGCAATTTAGCATATGGGAACAAGCAGAGTCCCCCTACGTCGAGCATATATTCCTCAACTCCTTTAGCTTTTCTCAGCACCTTTTCTATCCGATCAATCTTTTCTGCCAGCGCAAATTCCCTAAATTGGGTAGTGTTCTCCTCTTCTACTACAATCGGGCGGGGAACTCGTGGGGGTACCACAACTTATGGTATTTTTGATCCCTGGTTGTCATCCCAAAAATCTTCGGCATTCTCATTCGTGTTATCTGGCTGCTCATTTACACCGAGCATACGAGCCTGAATTGCTTGTATCTGTGCTTGACATTAAGTTTGAGCTTGGGTCTGCTGCTCCACAGCTCGCTGTATCTCGGTAATAGCCCTCATCAGGGCTGTTAGGTTAACTTCGTTCTTTGCCATATCTGTTGATTTGGAAACTCTGCGAAGTTTGCCCGATTTTGATCTTACCCAAACTCGTGTCGACTGTACTATCCCTGGATCAATGGTAATCCCACAAAACACCTAGGTTGTACAAGCAGAACAACCAGCCTCAGACATTTTTTGAAAGAATTCAGACGACAAACAGCAAATATCGGTAGAAAATGAAACTTTTCTCTCATAGGTCGAAAGAAAGAGGTTTGAAGAAAGCAAGCCTAGACAAATGGGATATAGAATTAGCAACCCGAGCAGAACCCAAAAGGGGAGAAACTATCTTAAAGGTCCAAAAACAAAACACAGGCATGACCCCGGGAAGAAGCCTGATACAACAACAGGGAAGAACTGATAATCCGAGAAGAACCCAGAGGAGAGAGAGGTGTTAGAACGAAACATGGACACAACCCCGAGAGGAGAACTACGGCGTGAGAAACTGATTAGGGTGACGGACGAAATCCAGGTAAGAAATCGAAGGCAAAAAACTAATCTAGTCAAAGGATAACAGAAAATTCGGGCCAAATTCGGAAAAAGAACTAGCCTAATCTGAATAAACGATCCTAACAGTATTTAACCAAAACATACAATAAAGAAAAACACATCATCCTAATAGGGTTAGCAGTACCTAATTGGAGGGTTCTAAGTTCACTATATGTAAAAGGCCAGTTTTGGTCAATTGAGCAGGGTACCTTCTGAATGGAGCCGGGTATATACCTGACATGCCTGGAGTGGTGCACGGCATGGTCAAACAGTACGCCTGAACTCTTTTACTGTACCTATGATAGCATACAGTCAATAAGGGTTGTCCGTCTTTCATATAATCTCCGAAACGAATTAACGTTCAGGGCATCGGGTTGACTAGGCATGGGGGTTGAAGAACAATGCATATGCATGAAAAAATGCAAGTGAGAAATTTTATTAAGAACCAATGATATTTTCAAGTCTAGCCCTCTTATTTAATTTTGAAAATCAGCCCCCAGCAGGGTCGTTAAAAAAAACTGTGGCATTAGAATTTGAGGGTTAAAAAAGAGATAATTCAAAGATGTTTTGAAAAATACTTTAACACCTTGAAAATCAACTTATCAAAATCCTCTTTTATTGAAAATAGAGTCGCCACTTAGTTTTTGAGAAAAAAACTAAGAAAAACAAAAATGGCTAACTGATCTTAAAAGCGTTTAACTAGAGAAAGAGAGTTTGGAGACAAAGGTACGAATCGGAAAAGGTGTTAGGCACCCCGTTCGCCCAACTGTAAGGTTGGCTTATACTAATCATCATTGGTTCTTTAATAGAATTTCTCAAATGCATGCAAATAAAAAAAATGGAGGCAAAGAGAGAACATTCAAAATCAAGTACAAAAAATACATAAGATATGTACATAACACTCCAAAATAAATAAATATCAAAAAAAAAATCTTAAGTCCTAAGGCATGCAATTTCTAACTAAAGGATACATGAAATAATTTCGCATGCAATATTGTTTAAACAATCTAAATTAGCATGACTTGGTTAAAGGAATAAAATGTTAAAATTGCTAAAATAATCTAAACATGAATTGTAAATAAAAAAATAAGATAAAGGCATTATTTTAAAAAAAATAACCAAAATAAATATCAAAACAAACTAGGTAAGAAGATAAACTAGGTAGAAAATGAGAGATGCATACAAAAGAAATTATTACAAGAAAATTAAAAGATATTTTTATGATTTTGTGCTTTCTGTAGTTAATAAAAGAAAAGAAAAAAGAAATACTATAGAAGAAGGATTAAATTAACAAATGAAGGTTTTGAAAAATAAAAGAAAATTTTGATTATTAACATTTTATATTTATAAAAAGAGAATTAAAGGAAAAGAAGAGAAAATAAAAGAGAGAAGTGACGTAAAAAGAAAAATGGAGTTTTAACTATTATGAGAAAAGAAAATTATCATGCTATTTAAAAGTTAAATTTAACTTAAAAGCCTTTTGTGATTTTTTAGGTTTAATAAAATAAAATAAAATAAAATAAGGATAAGATGAGTACTAGAAAAAAAATAAAGTTATAGAAAATGAAAATGAAACATTTTATGAAAATAAAACTAATAATAAAAAGAAAATAGAATAATACAAAGAAAAATTACACTATTGTTAAAAGAAAAAGGAAAGAAAATGAAAAATAAAAAGCTAACAAAAGAAAATTAAATTAATACTAGTGAATGAACTTTAAACAAACAAAAAAAAAAGAAAGAAAAGAAAATGGAAATGAAATGTACTAACTAGACATGGAACATCAAGCTAAAAGAAAATAAATGAAATATTAACAATAAACTACATTACAAGAAAATGAAATAGAATGCTATGAAAATAAGAATCTAGATTAAATAAAAAAAATTAAATGCTAAAACACTAAAGAAATGAAATAATGTGTTAGAACGTTGAATTAACATAAGAGAAAGTAAATGAAAAGAAATAAAACTTTCGAATTAAATGGATATAATATTGACTATTATAACCATTTATCATGTAAGTGCTTATATTATAACAATTAACAGCATTGATAAGTTGTAATTGTTAAAACAAATATTAGCGCTATTTAATGATTTAACAATTGGAAATAAGCTTAATAATGAAGGTAAATAAATGAAACGAGTAGGCTAAGTAAACTAAAACTAGAATTTAAAGCAATGTAAGAATATAACAACTACATAAGTGATGCGAGAACATAATTAAAATGAATTGACCAAATTAAATCCGACCACTCCAAATGGGTAGAAAGTGGAGCCAGAAGGGCCGGGGATCCAAACGAGGTACCTAGGTTGCCGGGGAATCCTCAAGTCAGTAGAATGAGCTCCAATTGTCCAATTCCCGGGTGGTGATCCAAGCAATGTAGGCTTCAATGTAGGTATTGGAGATTCAGGACTCGGTATATCAGTAGGGTTTCGGCGTCGGAGCTCGACATTGCTTGGTATATCGCAAAGTCTCTCTCACTCAAAATTCGTACTAAAAACGTACGTTGGGGTACGGTATTTATAGAATTTTTTAACCAATGAGATGTTGCCACATTTTTAGACATGTCAAGCCATTTGGAGTTGGCGGCCGCCACAATATGAGTTAGCGGTCGCCATGTTGAAGTTGGCAGTCGTCATGTAGAAAAAAGTTCCACAAGGTTTTATTGGCGGTCGCCATAATGGAGTTGGCGGTCACTATGTTTGGGAATTGCTTGGACCACAAGTTACTGGTTTTGAAAGTTTTTGATGGTTAAAGTTCAAATTTCGAGCTTGGATCACTTCTCGGAGATCGAACTGAAGCACTTGTTTTACCTGTTTTCATCATCGAATTCACCTAAGATTGGGTGGGGTCAAATCGGGGTGTTTACAGTTGGCACTAATGAAGTTGCGTCGACTCTAAAACAGCCGATACCGTTTGCAGTTTTTCGAGTCAGCACCAGATCAAAATGAATCAACTCTAAAACTACCGAGGCTAACTGTAATTTTATGAGTCGACACCAAAACGAAAATGAGTTGACACCAAAATTCTAGTGGCTTGCTAAACAAAATGAGTCGACACCAAAAACGATATGAGTCGACACCAAAGGTCTCTCCTGGAAAACTGCTGAAATGCATTAGGTCGACACCAAACGTTCATGAGTCGACACCATTGTGCGGATGAGGAAGATACAAAATTTGTGTCAACACCATGAAGAAATGAGCCAACACAATTACTTGAGGAACCATGCCTTACATATTTTGAGTAAACACAAAATGATTTTAAGTCTCACGCTGGTTTCAACAGTTGGATTTCAGAGCATTAATTTCCTCTACCAACCCACCAACAGTCATTACTTCAGATGGCTATATAAAGAGTAAATATTTCAAGTTTAGAAGATCTGGACACTATTGTATTTGCTTGAATCAAAAGCACAAATCTTCAAGAAAGCATTTACTGCTCATTAAACTCCTCCAGTAAAACACCCACAAACAACCACAAACAACCAAATAGCACGCCCCAAACTTCGAGTCACGTAAAACACCCACAAACAACCAAACATAACACCCAATCTGAGCATACACTCTCAAATTAAATCATACATGCATTGTATATAATCGCCAAATGGCATACATAACACGGTTCCAACACTGGGAAAACATGTATACAACATACATGAAACAGAAAGAACAAAAAGAATTACTATAGCTCTTCCACCTCTCCAGCACCTCTAGATCAACCTATGTGACCAGTACCTAAAGAAAAATTAAATCTCACGTCGTGAGCCAAGGCTCAACAGATACTAGACAATGCATGCAATATAAGCTAAACATGCTAGGAAAATGAGATGCAATTTTAGACTCTCTTTCAAGCCTTTAAAATGAGTTTTCTCATGCAACAGGAAAGTGAGGATACAAACCATCTTTTGGCTCACTCATAGGAGCCTTGAAACAGTTTGAAAATAATTTTTAGATCGCAATTCACATGACTCTTAAAAATAATTTAAAAATTGATCTATCTATCCCACAATGCAGTTCATGCAATTCATGGATCTTCTTGGACTTCCACCAAAGGACCGCAGCCCCCGTCTATGCAACGTACACAACCCGGGCAACCCACACCATGCACACAACCCGTGTAACACACACAACGCACGCAACCCGTGCAACACACACATCTTCACGAACTTTCACCATAGAACCATTATCCGCCCTAACTAATGCCTTGTTGACTAGAGCCAACAGATATCTTTATGGACTTTCACCGTAAGACCATTATTCGCCCCTCATATGCATCTTTACGGACTTTCACTAAGGGATCAACATCCACCTCACATATGCATCTTTACGGACTCTCATCGAGGGACCAATATCCACCCCACATATGCAATATAGATACAGATCCACGTATCAACAGGCATCCCTACACATGCCTAAACCATGGGATAAAACTGCATACAACGGGATAACAAAGCCCAAAGTCCTAAAGGCATCAAGACCACAAAGGCCACTTATCCGCATATCATGCACAAGAATAAAACTATCCACAGTTCTATAAGCAAAAAAGCATGTATAACCAATACATTCCACATAAAGACGCTGCATAACCCAACACGACATCACATGCCACACACCATCATCCGCTCATCCGAATGACCCGTCCACACACCGGGACAACCAACACTTAACCCGGAGGCCAACACCTGAACCTCCCACAGATCGATTCTCACCACAACCCACCTTTAAATAGAACCACGGACCCAAATGTCCCGCACATAACCAGCACACACACAACCGTGCCACAACACCCAAAACTAACCATGCACGTCACACCTGAGAGCGGCATCACAAAAACACCCGAGTCCACGACACGACCCTTGAAACCACCACACAACCAACCGAACCCCGAAAAGAATTCAATAGTACTTCAATTAACTAATCCCATAACTAATCAATTAAATACCATTGAAACCCAATCGAAAATCAAGAACCAAACCCAAACCACCGAAACAAACACTAAACGCCCACACAAGACCCCAGTCGACTGGCCTCCATGCTTAATCGACTGAAAACATTCTAGAAAGTAAGAAAAACCTAACCCGAACCATATCAGTCGACTGACCTCCCAAAAACTTGATCCAGTCGACTGATCATGAAGATCCAGTCGACTAACCTGCCCAGAAATCGTTTTTAAGCTACGGGTTCCACCTTCAAACTTCAAATCAAGCCTCCAAACACCCATCTAACATCCTCAAACATCTTCACGTTCAAACCCAACACCAAAACCTCGAAAGAAAGCTCTTGAAACATAATTTCATCCACCGAAATCGACAAAAAACCTAACTTCAAACAAACTCAGATCTACAGCAATCTAACCGTTGAAAACACACCCGATTACACATAGCATCCTTATAAGATATAAGAGTCTAGGATCCTACCTCGATGAGTTAAAAACTTAACTCCTTGATTCACGTGCAAAATTGAGCTTTGCCGAAATGAAATTTCGTCAGGATGAGCGCACAGCCCACCGTGCTAATAACAAGGATCGGCAATCTGATCGTCGAAAATCAAGCCCCGGGCCCCCGAGAAGTTAGAGAGAAGACAGAGAGAAAAAAATAACTTACTCAAGAAGTTTTGAAAATATCTAACTCCATATATTTATAGGCCTCCAAAATATCTTTTTTTAAAATTTTTTAAAATTCGCACCTCAACGCCCCACGGCCCCGGAAACCTGTCCCACATGCATATCTAACCTCAATCATGCATCTAAAAGCATATAAACATGCAAAACTAAAAATAAAAACACGCGTCGAAAAATGCCAAAAAAGAAAACGGGTCAGGGTCTCACAAAGAGTGAGTGAGTGAGTGAATCTTTGATTCCTACACATTTATTGTACTTAAGGGTGAGACACCCTTGATTTTTTGAGTGAGCGAGTGATACTCTTCAAAGAAGAGCTCAAGAGTGATGAGAATGAAGCATGGGTTATTTTAGTAGGATCATCTTGAGAATGTAAAAGGTTTTGAATGCGCCCGTGAAGCATTATGACTTAGTAAAAATTCTCAAGGAGAGTCTTGAGGAGTGAACGTAGGCTTAGAAGAAGTCGAATCACTATAAATCTTGGTGTCCGGTTCATTATCTCTCTCCTTAACCTATTTAATTTCTTCATTACTTTATTTCTTGATATACTTTCTATATTTTTTTGAGAAATTAGAAGGTTTTGAAAAAGATTTTTAAAATTGTTATTATTGTTTTTAAAATATAATTCACCCCTCTCTTCAGTTACCTAGGACTAACAATTATATGAGTAGAAATTATTAACAAAAGAGTGAAATAAAGCCAATGTTAATATGTAAAAATATGCACTATTAGATCTTTATCAAACGGCTACAATCCTTTGCGGTTTACATTAAATAAATCAGTGAACGTCTAGTTCAATCTCCAAAAGGGTTAGAATTCGACGGATAATATAGCTTGTTGTTGAATCGACCTAGTTGATAATTCCTTCAAATCTTTAAACCAAGAAAATTGAAGAGAACTTGATCAGCTTAGAGGCTTGATCTCGAATAAAGATCAGAAGTACCGACTCTATAGAATTTAACTCGTGGAGTGTGCTTAATGTAAGAAATCGTAGATGAATCGGCATGTTACTGATGTGCTTGTTGATCTTCCACTAGAGTTTTGAGAAAAACTTCGAGCAGAGCTTCGAATAGAGCACTTTGAAGAATGCGTGAGAATTCTCTAAGCCCAAAGGTCCTTTTTCAATGAATGAGTGCCTCTATTTATAGGCTCAAAAGAGGAATGTTGAATTTGGAAATCCCTAATTTTATTTTTTTAATTTGATATAATTTTTTCTTTTTTTTTATCGGAAGTACAAGGGTAGCGGGGAGGAAAGGGGAGGGGGAACTCGAACTGTAATAACCCGTACCATGACAATTATAAATAAAATTCAAATTAGAATTTAAAATTAAAATTTACAAAATACAAATAATTATAAAATAACATTAACAGGCTATCTTGAATGTTTGAAAATTTTCAGAACTTAAATTTTACAGTTATTAAAAATGTTAGTAATCGTTAAATTGCGATAAAAAAATATTAAATAGATAGAAAATTCTAGTGAAAATTTTAATTGTACGATAATTCATGAAAATATATTAAAAATTTATAATTAAATTTTTATCTTTTTCTGAATTAATTTTTTTTTATATATATTACATTGAGTTATGCCCAAGTAAGAGAAGAGTAGGCCCCAAAGCTTCGTCTCTCTCTCTCCTCCCCTTTTTCCCCAATCTACCAAGAACAT
>JAOTRH010218522.1:0-10612 GCA_034768845.1 Heliamphora exappendiculata
TGGATACATTTACCTGATGCACCGTAAGTTTGAATGCTTTGAGAAATTCAAAGAATTCAAGGCGGAGGCAGAGAAGCGTTTGGGTAAAAGTATCAAATCACTACGATCCGACCGTGGTGGGGAATACCTCTTTGGAGAGTTTAAGGACTACCTGTCATTAGAGAAAATTGTATCCCAGTTGACTGCACCTGGCATTCCTCAGTAGAATGGTGTAGTTATGGAGATGGTAAGGTCAATGATGAGTTATTTAAGTTTACCACATTCGTTTCGGCGACTCGCTTTATAGACAGCGGCTTACATTCTGAATATGATACCTTCTAAGTCAGTACCTTATACTCTCATAGAATTGTTGACCGGGCATAAGCCTAGTCGGATACACATTCGAATTTGGGGGTGTCCAGCACATGTGCTGAAAGGGAACGCGGGTAAGATGGAACCGTGGACAGAAGTCTGTTTCTTTGTGGGGTATCCCAGGGGAACGAAAGGTGGTCTATTTTATAATTCTAAGGATCAGAAGGTTAGTGTTGGCACTAATGCCCGATTCTTGAAAGAGGATTGTATTATGGATTATAGGCCCAATAGCAAAATTATTCTGAAAAAATTGAGAGAAAATACTAGTAGAACGGAAGAGGAACCACAAGTCACTGATATTCTATTACCTCGTCGTAGTGGAAGGATTATCGGGACAGGTGCAAATCAAGAATAGGGTGCTGTTGCACATGGTTCAGATTATGCACAACCTGTTACTGCTAGTTCACAGACACAGGTAGTGCCTCGTCATAGTGGGAGGATTGTTCATCAACCTGACTGGTATATGTTCTTGGGAGAGTTTTTTGACAAGATCTCGGCAGAACTGGATACCGAGCCCTGTAACTACAATGAAGCACTGCAAGACAAAGATGCAGATATTTGGCAAAGGGCTATGGATTCAGAGATGGAAGCTATGTATTCCAATCAGATCTGAGAACTTGTAGAACCACCCGAATGGATAAAACCCATTAGATACAAGTGAATCTACAAGAGGAAGAGAGGAGTAGACGGGAAGGTTGAAATCTTTAAAGTTATCTGGTGTGTAGAGTACGGCTTACACACAGAAGACCATATTTTAAGTTTTTACAGAATATAAGTTTTATGTTCACAGTTTAGATGGAAATGGGCATACCATCGGTACGACTGTGGCTCAGAGTTTTAGTAGGTTTGTCTTGGTTACGGAGAACAGATAATAGCGTCATCTATTGTTCCGACTCTATGTGCCAGTACATTTTATGTGTATTGAACGGGACATTTGGAATAATTAATTTAGTACTGATTACAGACTATATAAATTAATTCACACCCTAATATTATTATGAATAATGCTTATCCTCCTAAATCAGAAATAATTATTGATTTGCATATATTTAACATTCGTTGTTTTGATTCATTAGAGGATGCGATCTTATATGGGTCTATATTCTCGGTTACTTGGATTGCGATATTATTTAATTGGAAAATATTAATTATTGACAAAATTCACGTCCCGAAAGATCGAGATTGACGATACCGCCTTAAGGATACTTATAAGTTTTGACCGGGCCAAATCTTGCAAGTGGATTTAATTATCTGGTAATCAAATAAGTTAAGCAGAAGGGCTTAGGGAATATAAAGATGCCGATTCAATTGAATTTCCAATAATTAAATTTAATTGACGGGTATCGAGAATCTTAACGTAGGGATAAATGGTAAGTATTTAATAACATGAGCTTATTGCCAGAAGGTCTTGAGATTATGGGTCAGAGTGCAATTATAGTTCTTTTGTGACGTGAACTGTAATTCAGTATTTTATAAAAATTGCAGAAACTGTTGCGTCTTTCAATTGCAGAAACCGCCAGTAGGTATCTGTGTTCCACTTGAAGTCTTACTCGTAATTACTCCTTAGGTTCCTGTTGTAGCCCTATATATACACGGGTAGGCTGAACTAGTTTGAGATTGATTTTTCATGATCATTATTATGATATTATTTTTATCTCTCAAGACTTAAATATATCATGGTTATGTCGGTACGAGTTGTCAGAGAATTGTAGCCCACACTACGTTCGAGGATCGCGTAAGGGAATACAGTAGAAGATCTGACCGGAGCTTCAACTCGGAATCAAGTCGTAGTTGAAGATTAGATCGACAAGAGGTATTCATCTAAATTAACTTTTGTTGCACGGGTTTTATTTTGATCGTTCTTCGTCAAAATTTTTATCTGGAGCCCGTTTCGGCGTTTGCCCGTCCAGTTAATTTTTTACCAAAAATTATTTTACAAAAACAATGATCTTGGCAGAATTGCCTCCAACAGCATCTACTACTATTGCTACTAATACACCTAAAATAACTCCATCATTTATTCATCCGTTAAAAAATCCTACTTTCCATTTGACCGAAACATCACAAGAATTTCTTACAAAATTATATCAACAACATTAACAAGTTAAAAATGTAAAATTTACTCACCCATCATGTGAGACCCGGTTTCATTTCATTTTATGATATATACATGTTTGACGTATTTTTTTTCGTTATATGTATATTCTTGATGAATGGTTTATGCTTCATTGTTGTAGAACAGCATGTGTAGATGTGTTTTACGCTTTCACGGGTTTCGTTTTAGCTTGTTTGGTTGGTCCCGGGGTTGAAAACCTATTTTGATGTTGAAAAACCTAGTTCCAAGCAGTCTAGTCGACTGGACTGAAGGACCTAGTCGACTGGGTCAACAATAGGCTTGTCTAGTTGATTGGATTGAGCCATCCAGTCAACTGAGGTGTGGCGGTGGAGGAGTTTTTGAGATCCAGAACTCCTTTAGTTGACTGGATTGGCAGTCCAGTCGACTGGATGCCCTGTTTGCCGAGGTCTATAAGTATTCCAGCGCCTATTTTCATTCCTAAAACTTATTTTCTCTCAAACTTTCCACCTCTCTAGATTTTCGTGGTTCCCGAGCCTAGTTTTTGACGATTAGCTTGTGGATCCTTGCTATTCACGCTGTTAGTTTCGCTTCCATCTGGACGGATTCTCGTTCTGACGAGATTCGATTTTTGAGGCTTCGAGTTTTGACTCATCGAGGTCGGATCCTAGACTGTGTTATCTTTAAAGGGTGTTACGTGCAGGTTTAAGCTTTTCTACCAGTTGAAAATGCTTACATATCATACTGTATGTTTTAAACCATGTTTATTCGGGTAAAAAGCATATTTTTACGCTTTTCTTAATTTATTTCATGTTATGAGGTGTTATGGTTTTGGTGAGAGGAACCTTTGGAGTTGGACTCACGGTGTCATGGATTTGGTGAGAGGAACCTTGTTGGGTTGGACTCACGCGTGTGTAGTTGAATTTTGATGTAATAATAAAAAAGGATCGTGTTGAGATCTATGAATCGAGTAAATTTGGGCACGAGTTTCTCCAAGTTGAAAGATTGAAAAACTACACATAATGGGTTTCTCTACCCGCCGGCTAGTGAACCGGGAAAGGACGCAGGTCGTGTCGGAAGTATAGGGCGTCCAGTTACTTCACGAGCCTTGTGTGGCTGGGTGGTAATTACGTGACAGAGTCTATATGCCCATTCAGCATCGGTGCCTATGTTTCAAAACCATGAGTTGGTAGAATCACATAGATGTGACGATAATATATGTGTGTGTGTGTGTGCACGTTGACAAACTTGGGGTTTCTAAAGTAAAACCATTTTGAGTTAACTTTATGTTATGTGATTGCATATCCTGCTTTACTGCATCATAGTCTGTTTCTATTGGGTTTCGGCTCACGTTGTGGAATTTGTTAAAACCTTTTCAGGTGTTGATAATCACGTGGAGTTGATCTAGATGTGCCCGTGGTAGTAGGAAGGCTGTTGTATATCTTTCCTTTTTATTATAGAAACATGTATTCATGTATGTTTTGCCTGTTTATGAAAGCATGTTTTATCAGCCTTGAGACTGTATATTTTACATGTATAAACAGGTATACATGTTGCACTGAGAGTAAACCTTGGGTATCCTTTTAAATTCCAAAAGCTGTATTATTTTTAGATGATTGTTTTATCAGTAAAATCCTATTTTTTTACAAACTGGTAGCTTGGTGGATTTTTCATGTGACCCTGGATTCTAGGGTGTGACAACTTGGTATCAGAGTTTTTGGTTCGAATACCTAAGAGCCATGGGAAGAGTGTGCATCACCTGGTGAGGATGATTGCGTATTGCTTGCATGTGTTTAAGCATTTTTATGACATGCTGATAGCTGATAGCTTGTTAAGCATGATAGCTGTGTTTACATGGATATGGAGGTGAGACCTCAAGATTGATTAGTCTTGCCTTAGGGCGTTTGGATTAACAAATTTAGAAGCCAAGTTAGAAATGCGTTTGGCCGACGTGTTTTCTGGCAAGGAATCTGAATAGGTTATCCTAATTGACACGTCTGTCTGGTTGGTTCTTCTCGGTATGTGAGATGTGTTTACATGATCTAGAATGGCTATGTGTTAGCATGTTTATGTGTGTTATGTTTTTATGTTAGTAACAACATGCTATAGGAATGCTTATCCTGTTATATTGTCTTTGTATAGAACTATGTCCACGCGGGGAGGACGGGGACGGGGTCGTGGCTGAGGTCGTGCATATGTCCAGGTTTCGGAAGAAGTGAACATTCATGCCCCGTAAGAATAGGTGGGCGGTGTTGACATTGTACAGGAGATGCTTGCTACTATGAGAGTGATGGCTGAGGCAACTAGGGTTGGAGTGAGGGCTTCTGAGCCAAGGGGCTCTGCGGCAATGAGAGACTTTCGACGGCTGGATCCTCCAATCTTTTTTGGGGAGCTAGACCCCAAAGTTGCTACCGAGTGGTTGGAAGTAACCACGACGATCTTGAGTACTCTAGAGATCGAGGAGGATGCTCTACATGTTAAGTTGGCAGTGTTCCAACTTCAGAAAGATGCGAAAAAGTGGTGAAAGTTTGCCAAAACCACGGTGGATGACATGTATGCCGCTTTCAGGAGGGTCTTTTTGGAGAAGTACTTCCCGAGTTCTTCGAGAGATACATATAGAGAGGAGTTCCTCTCTCTTGTTCAGGGGAATCTTACTGTGGTCCAGCATGAGGCCAAGTTCTCAAATCTATCGCGGTTTTCATTTGAGATGGTGTCAACGGAGGAGTTGTACACCAAAAGGTTTGAAAGTGGTCTTTGACCTTCTATCAAGGATAGAATTGTAGCGTTGGGTTTGTGTGTTTATATTGAGATGGTGGAAGCTGATATTTGAGTAGAGAACTTGATGGAAGAGAGTTGTAGAGCTAGGGAGAGTAGGGGCTAACAGAGTGATGGAGGTACACAGTTCCAAGGGCCCAAAAAAAAGTGCCAGTGGTCGTCTGGCCCAAGTTCCCATTTTGTGGGATAGTATTAGTTGCAGTTTTCTACGCCTACACCTTCAGTACCCTCTACAGGAAAGCTGGAGCAGTGAGAGGTCACTTATTATCGATGCAGACAGTTAGTGCATCGTTCATATGAGTGTCTGCTGAGGGGCTAGGTTCAGAGTTCAGTGCCTGTCCAATCACAGTCGCAGTTGTAGTCGTAATCGCAGGAGAGAGAGCCACTAGTATGTTATGGGTGTGGTCAGCCTGGGCACGTTCATAGATATTGTCCCCGTGGAGGGATTGATTAGAGTGCGACGAGAACGTCAGTTGTTCCATCGACAAAGAGACGACAGACTTTGCAGTAACCTTGGGCTCAGACGTCTAGGTTTCCAGAAGGAGGTGCCCCAGCACAGTCTGTGAGGCAGTCGACGGCTCAGGGTGATAGTGGGCAGGCCAGAGCACCGCAGGGCAAAGCTTATGTTCTTGCTGATTCCAGCACTTCCAAAGCACCAGTTGTGCCCGATGCTACAGCTACTCCATCTATGATCAGAGGTACTCTCCTAGTATATAGTTCATTGGCCAGTGTTCTTATCGACACGGGAGCATCACATCCATTTATTTTCTCTACTTTTGCATCTGCATTGGGGTTAGAGATAGACTTGTTGGGTAGTACTTTGAGCATAGAGACCCCAGTCAGTGGAAATGTGATGTTGAGTTGAGTTTGTAGATCTTGCGAGTTGGGGGTCGCTGGTTATTATTTAGAGTTTGACTTTATCATTCCATACATGACCACGTTTGACGTCATCCTAGGGATGGACTGACTGACTACTTACTGTGCCTTTATCGATTGCAATTGACGGAGGGTATCGATATGTACGCCTGAGGGTGACTATTTTTGTTTTGTGGGTGATCGAGATGAGGGCTTGGTGTTTATGCCCAGTGTTGCTAGGAAGCGAAGGAATTTAGGGTTTCTCTTTTCAACTTTCATGTTGGATGAGATGGTTGGGGTTCGAAGAGAGTTAGCCCCTCTGGTTTGTGACTATCCAGATGTCTTTCCTGACGATCTGTTTGAGATGCCACCGAGCCGTGATGTGGAGTTCTCTATTGATATAGTTCCTGGAGCTGCTCCCATTTCTATGCCATCTTACCGCTTTGCACCAGCTGAGTTGCGAGAACTCAAGATACAATTTTAGGAGTTACATGACAAAGGGTTTGTACGTTCGAGTACGTCGCCATAGGGAGCTCCATCTCTTTTTGCTAAGAAGAAGGATGGGCTCTTGAGGTTGTATATAGATTACCGAAAGCTGAATCAGGTAACGGTGAAGAACAAGTATCCAATGCCGAGGATTGACGACTTGTTTGATCAGCTGAAGTAGTCGAGTTGCTTCTCAAAGATTGATTTGAGGTCGGGGTACCATCAACTGAGGATTAGGGATGAGGACATAGGGAAGACCGCCTTTCAGACTTGTTATGGTCACTATGAGTTTCTGGTTATGCCGTTCGGTTTGACGAACGCTCCTGCGACGTTTATGGGTTTGATGAACCGTATCTTCCACCCGTATTTAGACAGCTTTGTGGTTGTGTTCATGGATGACATTCTTATCTATTCACCCACGACGAAGATGCACTAGGAGCATTTGCGCATTGTCTTACAGCTTCTGAGAGAGCATCGCTTGTATGCAAAGTTCGAGATGTGTGAGTTTTGGATGTCTGAGGTGAGATTTCTTGGGCACGTGGTGTCGACCGATGGAGTGGCAGTGGATTCTTCGAAGATCGATGTAGTGATGGGTTGGGAATGATCGAGGAATGTCTTTGAGATTCACAGTTTTTTGGGTTTGGCAGGCTACTACCGGCGGTTTGTGAAGGATATTTTTAGACTTGCAGCGTCGATGACGCGCCTTGCGCGGAAGGGAGTCATGTTCCTGTGGAGTGAGTCCTGTGAGTCGACATTCTAGGAGTTAAAGATGAGATTGACCAGTGCACCAGTGTTGATTATTCTTGAGCGAGGTTTAGGGTACACAGTGTATTGTGACGCATCACATGATGGTCTAGTTTGTGTTCTGATGCAGAAAGGTAAGGTTGTGGCCTGTGGATCTCGGCAGTTGAAGACGCATGAAAAGAACTACCCCACACATGACTTAGAGTTGGCAGCCGTGGTCTTTGCCTTGAAGACATGGCGGCACTATCTTTATGGTGAGCACTTTGAGGTTTTCTCCGATCACAAGAGATTGAAATACATGTTTTCGCAGAAAGATGTAAACCTGCGCCAACAACGATGAATGGAGTTGTTGGAAGACTACAATTTTGAGTTACAGTACCACCCGGGAAAGGCCAATGTTGTGGCCGACGCACTTAGTAGGAGATCTCATGATTCATTAGCTTCTGTGGCTATACGAGAATGGGATATGCTTGGTGATGTTGGTGAGTTTGATCTGTGTCTCGGGGTGGCAAGAAGTGGTGTGACCTTATTTTCAGTAGCTTCACGACCTGCAATAGTTGCACGTGTGTTAGCGGCTCAACAAGCAAATCAGAAGGCTCAGATGATATGTGACCGTATTGCTTGTGGGAAGGACACTGTGGGATGGGTTGTGAGCCCAGATCAGAGTTTGAGGTTGACAGAGAGATTATTTGTACCAGAGTCATGCCGTGCCGAGGTCCTACATGATTTTCATCATTCACGTCTTGTAGTGCATCCAGGAGGCACAAAGATGTATCACGATCTGCGCCGTCAGTTCTGGTGGATGGGAATGAAGAGGGATGTAATTCAGTTTGTTTCTCGGTGCCTTACCTATCAGCAGGTAAAAGCGAAACATCAGAGGCCATTAGGATTGTTTTAGCCATTACCGATATCAAAGTGGAAGTGGGAGAACATCATGATCGATTTTGTATCAGGACTTCTTAGATCGTCGAAGGGACACGACGCAGTTTGGGTTGTGGTTGATAGGCTGACGAAGTCAACACATTTCCTTCCCATTCGCGTGAAGGATTCGGTGGATAGACTGAGTAGGTTGTATATCCGTGAGATAGATCGGCTACACGGGTACCCGTGACTATTGTTTCTGATCGAGACCCACTCTTTACATCACACTTTTGGCAGAGTCTTCAGGTGGCTTTGGGGACGAGCTTGATGTTCAGTACAGCTTTTCACCCACAGACAGACGGTCAGTCTAAGAGGACCACACAGATTTTGGAGGATATGTCTAGGGCCTGTGTACTTGATATTTGGGGTTCTTGGGAGGATCATCTACTGTTGGTAGAGTTTGCATACAATAACAGTTATCATTCTAGTATTGGGATGGCATCGTATGAGGCTTTGTATGGTAGGTCGTGTAGGTCGCCTGTATGTTGGACAGATGTGGGAGAGACCTCCCTTTTGGGATCTGACTTGGTACGAGAGATGACAGAGAAGATCACCATGATTCATCAACATTTAGTGACTACTCAGAGTCGCCAGAAGAGCTATGCTGATCAGAGGAGGAGACCGTCAGAGTTTGTAGTGGGGCATCATGTATTTTTGAAAGTCTCACCACACAGAGGTTTGATGAGATTTGGCCGTAGCTGGAAGCTGTCATTACGTTTCATTGGACCATTTGAGATCCTTGATAGGATTGGGGAGGTAGCATACCATCTGGCTTTACCACCTCAGTTGGCATATGTACATAACGTGTTTCACGTTTTCATGCTTCAGAAGTATGATCCTGACCCGTCACACGTTCTGGATTGGGCTGAGTTGCAGGTAGATGAGGATGCTAAATATGAAGAGCGACCGGTGAAGATCTTGGATACAAAGGAGCAAGTGTTGAGAGGGAGGACCATTGCTTATGTCAAGATCCTTTAGCTTCATCACGAGGTTGAGGAAGCAACTTGGGAGCATGAGTCTGGGATTCGTGCGAGATACCTGGAGTTGTTTGCCTTGTCACCTTGTAGTGAATTTCAGGGGTGAAATTCCTTAAGTGGGAGAGTTGTGAGACCCGATTTCATTTCATTTTATGATATATACATGTTTGATGTGTTTCTTTTCGTTATATGTATATCCTTGATGAATGGTTTATGCTTCATTGTTGTAGAACAACATGTGTAGATATGTTTTACGCTTTCATGTCACATCCCGAACTCTGGGGACCCGTGAACTAACCCCAAACCGATCCGTCTAAAGGTCATCCATTAACACTTCCGTTTTACTTTAGGTTTAAATTCAAAACTCATTTGGAAATAAACGTTTTCTTGAGCAACTATATTTTTATTTCATCGATACATAACAAATTTTAAATAATGCTTTAAGTCCCAAAAGTTCGTTTACAAAATAAAATGTCATTTCACTTGTCCGACTTAGCCAAAATATAAGAACAAAATCAATTACATCAAATCCCTTAACTTTATGTATACATATGACATAAAGAAAAAAAACACTAGACCCATCGTTTAGCCCATTCCCAAAATTCATCCATCGTCTCGGTATCATCTGTTTTCCCCGGAACCTAAAAAATGGTTTAGCAGTCGTACGTGAGCCGAAACTCCTAGGATATAGATTAATTCAGATGTAATGCATAATTTGTGAGGTGTGACGGGTGCATCGAAGTAAAATGCAAATCTTTACCAATTCATTATTCCTTCACACGCACGCCAATTTGTTCCCATTTGTCCTTTCATATTGTCCATATTATCATCTCATTATCCAATTTTTCACAAAAATTGTGTCACAGTTTCATTACCCAGTTTATCACAAAATCGTATCACATCTGATGAACCGGTGTTGGGTGCAGCTTATAGAAACTCCTCCCTATTAATTCCCAATAGACTACCCGAAGCCATTGGGTAATAGATAGCTCTATAACTCACCATGACACAACACCACATTTCAGGGGCTAACCCGTGGGCATGTGGTTCCCATCTTGCGCAAGTTTTCGGTTTTTCACCGCGGAGCCGCTATCCCAACTTAATCCACATCAATCCATACGGTTCATTAGTCATTCAAAAAAATTTATTTTCACAATCCGGGAGTTCAACCCACAACTGGTTCCTCTTCCCAAATATTTTTACACTGTACCTCTTTTCAAATTTCACATTTCAAACTTCCCATTTTAATCAAGTTCTATTTTAGTATTCAATCATTTCCTTTCAATTCAAATACAATCATTAATTTCAACACACAGTTTCTCATACATCACATTTCGTTTATCAACTTCACGAAGTGCCAATGCATAATTAACTCACGCATGACCGTATCATTTGGAAGAAAACGAAATGCACCCATCATAGTTATATA
>JAOTRH010218532.1:0-10612 GCA_034768845.1 Heliamphora exappendiculata
GTGGTAGTCAGGATTTGGGTCGAGACGAGATGCAGGCTTCCATATTGGGTGTTTCTTCCATAACTGGAATGGAGGTCAATGTTTCCATGCAGAAGGCGCCAGGGAAAAGCGGAGTCATGCAAGTCCAGTATGGGGAAAGCGGGCCCGGGTTGGTCCATGGTCACGACGCCGTAGATAACGCAACTAATGAAGCTCATCTGTGCTTAGTGCAAACAACTGAAGCTCATCCAGACTCCACGTCACACAGTGAAGCCCACATGCACTCAGGGTCATGTACTGAAGCCCAGCCATGTAGCAAGATCGACGGTGGGGTGGGGCGACAAGTCACACCCAATAGGTCCACGTGCTGTTGGTTTTTTGTCCTCAAGCCCACCCGAGTGCCCATCAAACGGAACTTGACTACCCTATAACACTGTTAAAGAGGAATATGAGTAAAGTTAGCAACCAAGGGGAAGGCGTGGGAACCGAGAGTGCAATAGACCACAACAAGGGAAAATCTCATAAACCGAGAGGAAGAAATTGGAAGAAAATTGCAAGGAAAACCAGGGAGCTCACAATAGCAGTGGTGGGAGAAACGGGTTTCAAACAAAGAGCGACGACGGTGGCCAACTTGAAGAGTTAGCAGAAACTTAATCCCACCCGAAGCGAACCAGGTATGGTCTGGATGAATTGGCAACTGAAGAGATATATCCAACGGCAGAGGCTGTTAATTAGCCCCACCGACAATCATGATTGTGATCAGTTGGAACTGTCAGGGGCTTGAGAACCTTCGAACAGTTCAGAGCCTTCAACAATTGTTGAAGACGGAAGGGCCCACAGTTTTGTTTCTGATGGAGACAAAGTTACCAAAGAAGTTATGGGAAACCACACGATATCGGCTCGGCATGCTGCAGGCTTTTTGAGTTGATAGGAAGGGTCTGGCCAGTGGATTGGGGTTGCTGTGGAGAGATTGTCAGGTGGATATTAGAAGTTACTCAAAAGGCCACATTGATGCCATAGTCTCGGATACTAGTGATGGGATTCATTGGCGATTCACAAGTTTTTATGGAAACCCGCAAACCAACCATAGGAAGCATTCTTGGGAGTTGTTAAAGCGTCTGGGTGGAATTATGGACGCTCCATGGCTTTGCTTGGGAGACTTCAACGAAATCCTCCACACGGAAAAGCACCTTAGAAGAGAAGAGCGAGCTAGATGGCGGATAGAAGATTTTAGAAATGCTCTGATGGATTTTGGTCCCCTTGGGAATACTTTCACATGGAGCAACGGCAGGACAGAGAAACACCTAGTCAGGAAAGGGCCAATAGACTGAAGGATGTTTTAACGACTGTTAACTCAGAGAATCAAAGCGCTTTTGTGCCTGGGAGAATGATACAGGGTAATATCCTTATGGCTTTTGAGGTATACCATCACTTGAAATCAAGCCGGGCCGAGGGTAAAGGAAAGATGGCGATCAAATTGCATATGAGCAAAGCATACGACATAGTGGATTGGCCGTTCCTCAAAAACATGATGCGTTGGATGGGTTTTAAGGAAAGATGGATATCTCTGGTAATGAAATGTGTCAGCACAATGAATTATAGAATTATGGTTAACGGGAAAGCGTCAGATACTTTCATCCCATGTTGGGGCCTTTGTTAGGGGAACCCGATTTCAGCATACTTGTTCCTCATTTCAGCGGAAGGTTTGTCAGTTTTGCTTCGAAAAGCTAAGAAGGATGCAATGATCCAAGGAATACGAGTTGTCAGGAATTATCCCAGAATCTCACATCTGCAATTTGCTGATGATTGCCTGCTCTTCTGCCAGGCAAATCTGATTGAGGCAGCCACAATCAAAGATATTCTCCAAAAGTACGTAACGGCTTTGGGTCAAAAGGTAGATCTCGAGAAAACAGCTATATCCTTCAGTAAGAACACTCTATCTCGTGTGGTATCAGATATTAAGGGTCTCCTAGGGGTATCGGTTGTGGATGAACATAGAAATTACCTTGGAGCTCCGATGGTGGTGGGCCGATCGAAGCGAGAAATCTTTAAGCACATCAAGGACAAGATTTGGGGTTTTACTCAAGAATGGCGAAAGAAACTAATGTCAAAGGCCGGCAAAGAGGTTCTCATCAAAACGGTGGTGTAGGCAATCCAAACATACTCAATGTCAGTGTTTAAGTTTCCCGTCTCTCTATGCAAGGAACTGACAGCCGCAATATCAAGATTCTGGTGGGGGGCTCACAGAACTCGCAGACGATCCACTGGAGGAGATGTGAGGGCATGTGTTTGAGCAAAGTAGAAGGAGGGATTGGTTTTCTTGATCTTAATGCTTTCAACTTGGCACTTCTAGCTAAACAGGGGTTGAGAATCTTGATGAACCCTGGTTTTCTCGTGAGTACAGTTTTTAAAGCCAAATACTTCCCAAACAGCTCTTTCATGGAAGCGGTCGTGGGGTCGAGTCCTTCATTTACTTGGAGATCTATATTAGAGAGAAGAGAGGTCTTAGTACGAGGTCTAAGGAGGAGGGTGGGAAACGGCACACGTATCCGAGTTTGGGGGGATAAATGAGTTCCCAAGGAATCAACTTTTCAGCTAATTAGCCCTATGCCCCAGGGTTGTAATGAGCTAAAGGTAACATATTTGATAACTCAAGATGGTACTAGGTGGAACATCAGCGAGCTGAAACAGATCATTTTCCCTTTTGAAGTTGAGACAGTGGGAAGCATACCTATTAGCCCGGTTGGAGTGGAGGACAAACTAGTATGGCATTTCACCAAGGATGGAAGATTTTTGATCCGATTCGGGTACTTTACAATAGTAAAATTCCACGTGGAGGAAGCACAATATTCAAATACTAATTAGGCGCATGGTTTCTGAAAGAGACTTTGAGCTATGTACATCCCGAATAAGATGAAGATTTTTGTGTGGAGAGCGGCATCTGAAATTTTACCTGTTAAGTGTAACCTTATTAAACAAAGGATAGCGATGAATCCGAATTGTGCACTTTGTGAGGAACCTGGGGGGACCGCAACACATGTTCTATTCCACTGCAAGTTCACAATGGAGATTTGGGATGTGACCCCGGGACTCAATGTATGGAAGTGAGCTGGACAATGGGGAACGACTAGACAATATTTGGAAGACATTCTTAATTTGTCAGGAGAGGAGGCAACGACCTTAACAAGCATGACAATGTGGTACATATAGCAACAGCGAAACGAGGCACTGTTTGGGAAAAGAAGAAAAACTCCAAAAGAAATTATCAGGGGAGCTGGGGATTATCTCTTAGAATATCTTCAAACGGCCCAAAAACAGATAGTAGCTCAAACGTCAAACAAGGTAGCAGAGCGGTGGACTCCTCCTGTGCCAAGTACTTACAAAATCAACTTTGATGGAGCAAAGAGCAAAAATGGGAAGGCAAGCCTTGGGGTTGTTATCCGCAACTGGAATGGGAGTGTTGTAATATCTGTAGCTGAACATGTCGCATACATTCAAGATGTGGATCACATAGAGTGTCTGGGGGCGGTCAAGGCGTTAAAGTTGGCAAAACAGCTGGGTTTGCAAGATATTCATTTGAAAGGGGACTCACTAACTATAATCCAAGCAGTGGGTGCAGAGGAGAATCTTTCGACCACAGGAGGTTTGGTGGAATGACTCAAGCGTGATCTGAGGGAGTTCCAAACTGTTAATTTCTCACATATTTGCCGCCAAGAAAATGCGATGGCTCATGCACTGGCAAGGTTAGCTCTAAACTTGGATGGGAGCCAATTGTGGTCAAGGGGAATCCTGGAACATCTGCGAGGGGTGATGAAGGCTGACGGTAGGCACGGTCCATAAATAGTTTTAATCTCTTTTGCCTGTCTTTGAAAGGTCTTTTGTTTTTTCCATTATATGTTTCTTATAAAAATAAAAAAAAAATTAAAGTGAGTAATCAGATCCAATTGTTTTTGAGGTGGGTCATACCAAAAGTAAATTTGGGTTCATTATTTTAAGTTACGAATAATTTTATGAATAAATCTTATGAAAATATATGTAATATTACTAGCTAATATTTTATTGATTTGCTTAGATTAAAAATGTTTAATTTAATTAATTCTCTTGGCGGGGCTTGTTTTGTTGCGTGACTATTAAAGTAAAAATGAACTATATAAGAATAATCCTATATACTTTATTATTTCCTGCTTCGACTGCGAAATCCAACTTCATTTGAACACACTGTTTTTACTCCTCAATTAATTGAGGACTAATACTATTCCAATCCCCATGTGGATTTATTAATACGAGGGGAATGGGTCTAGACCCAAATCTAGACTCGTTAAAAGCGTCACGGGTTCGAGAGGCTGAATCATTAGATCGACTTCGGCCCATGCGTGGGGCCGACCTCTCATACGTTGACAGTTCGGCCTTCGATCACATTATTTTCTCTAACATCGCATTTAATGCGATGTGACCATGGTCAGAGCAGCATTAAATACGATTAGACCGAATGCAATCGTCATCGAACGCCCTGCCACCTCAAGAAGAGTACCCAGTGTGAAGAGTTCGGCCCAAGAGCCGACCGAACTCGTATCTTTAATGACGATGTGATTGTAGTGGGACAGCAATCAGTGTCAGGTGGAAACAAAGGAGGTGGAGCCGATTTTGAGGAGGGGAAACAATCATGAGGTTGAAGAAAGTAGGCTAAGTTCCCATACTATAAAAAGAGGATGAGAGCCTACAAAAGAAGTGATTCGTATTTTTTACCATCAACAGTACTTAGTCTGAAAAATCTTTCATAACTTAACAATCAGAGTGGTATCCGGTGAGGCTTCGCTGGATAGCTCACGTTTGTATCTTGCTTTTGCAGGACAGCCAGCGGGACCGCGTGATCGAATTGGGTTTAACCCATCAAATAAATATAATCTACGGAACACCCCGTACATAATCCAACAAAGATAAAAAGATAATGGGATAAATGCATCCAATGACTCTTTTTCTCTTTTTTAAAGCATTACACGACTCCTTTACTATTTTCTTAAATTTTACATACTAATTTATTAGTTACACACACTTATTTTTAGATGTACAAAAATGATGTATTATGCCCAAGTATTTTAATAAATTTACTAAACGAACTTACTTTTAGATGTGCAAATACTATTTTGTTAGTTCATTCTTCTTCATCGCTTATACTTTTATTAATTGTTAAGGATATTTAGCTACATTACTAAATTGAATAATGTCAACAAATAATAAACTATTTATCTATAAATTGTTTTATAAATAATAAATTATACCATTAATCCCATCCAAAATAATTCACCGTACAATTTATCTATTAATTATATTAATTGTTAAGAATAGTTAGGTACATACATTACAATTGAGTCTCAATTGAATAAAGTCAAAACAAATAATGAATTGTTTATTTATAAATTACATAATAAATGACAAATTATATTATTAATCTCATAAATTTATACATTCAATCAAACATTGCCTCAGAATTTAGCTTTAATCGTAGTTGAGAACTTCTTATTCTAAAATTAAAAATGACAATTAATTCCCAAATTCAAGCAGAACATTTTATTTTTAATTTTAATTTGTAGATGAACAGGAAAATAACTTGTTTCGCTTAAACGCAACGCAGATACAGAATACAAATGTTTTATTGTTGATTATTCTTATATAAAAAAATTAAGTAAAAATTTAAAGCTTGGTTCAGATTTAGTGCCACTCTAATTGAAATTTTAGTTCTGATACATACTTAAATTAAGCAATAGAACAACGCACATCCCTTTTAGATGAGGTGAGTATTGAGTTTTACAAAAATATAAAACTCTCCCCATGTAGAAAAAAGTGTCCAATTCTATACTTCGTATATGTGTAAACAACATTTTTCTTAAAATTTATGACTCTGCCGTTTGTATTAATCATTTCAAAATTTCCAGGGATACAAATCTTGAGACATAACTTATTAGTATCCCTCAAAACAGTTGAGTTGGAAGAAGGAACAGACTTTTCACTATATGAATAGTACTGCGTTATTAGCGCGCATGTAGCTTATGTACATTTGTCCAACTTTAATGATTCAAACAGTTCGTTTTATTTTTTTAGTATATAAATTATTTATAAAAAAATTAAATTAATCAAATATTGGTACGTGCATGAACAAATAACTTTTAATTTTTTTTATAAAATAATAAATGATATCTGGACCACTAGTCTAATAATTTGAATAAATAGCCTAACAACACGATCTAAAATGCTTAAACTCAAATTATTAGTACTAGTCCACAAGTTCCTTTATATACAAAACATAGATTTTATCTCCCATCGCTGTGTGATAGTATATCATAATATCCCTCACTAAAATACGTGATGCTCTTATCCCGTGGCTCAAGTTCTTTCTTCAGTTGGAATATGAATAACAGCTTATTAGTAGACACAGAGCAGTCAATAAGCGTGCACAAAGTATATAATTTCGGAGTTTCTACCTCTCTCAAGAGTCTCTACTATTTTCTCTACACCATCATAGAATCCTACATGAGAATCATGATTGATTCTGATACCATTTGTAACAATTCAAGTGAACCACTGGCCTAATAACTTAAATAAAAAGCTTAATAATACCACCCAAAATTCTTAAGCTCAAATTATTAGTATTAATTCACAAGTTTCTTTATATACCGAACATAATTTTTATTTTCTACCAATGTGAAATGAGATATCATAATATCACTATTTTTTTTATAACAAATAATTTATTCATATACTTACTAATATCTGATCAATTTAATTTATTACATAAATAACTTACACACTAAAATTAATAAAATGAATAATTTAAATTATCAAAAGTAAAACCGAAATAAGTTCCACATAGCACGGTGCTGGTAGTCCAACCACCAACAGCCAAGTAAATAGAAATAAAAAGGTTGCGCATATTTCAATTACAAATTTGATCACATATTAGTATTTATTATGGGTAAGACGATGTATTATTTAAATAAAACATATTTTTATTCATAAAAAACAGTATTTTATGATTAATTTTATATTTTAAATTTTGTGTACAAGTAGTGGAAGTAGGAACAAAAAATTAAAGCACGTGGCGTATAGAGAAATCGGTATTGCTAACATTGAAGGTTACATGGCAGTGAAGGAGTGGACATCAGGCGAGAAAGCTTGGAATTTGATAACTGGAATGGGAAGGAAGAATGGGTGGTGGATTCGTTCCGAAGCATGAAGTTGGTTGTTATACCCGTCTCCGCCGCCAACTTTTCCACTTCTTCCTCGCTCCGAATCACCCGATCAAAGCAAACGTACCTTCCAAACGCCATTCCCTCGTTCATTGCCTCCAACGCGCACACCTGTGCTTCCGCCAATCTATCTACATCGACGGTCGCTAGCAATCCGCCCGCGTACATCTCTTGGATTCCTGCATTTTCGATCACCAGTCAAGGGATTGAAGGCCCCTAATTAGTGAGTAATTATTCGGTGGTTCCGGAGTTTCATGTGACAAGTTCGTATGGTACTTTCATCTAATATGATGATGATAAATTTTACAGTAAAAATATAATGACTTAACTTTATTGAATGATTAAAAGACAAAGAATAATTCACATTGTATAAGTTGCAATTATTTATTTGTAAAAAATAAGTGACATTATCTACCTAGTACTTTAGGACATAATATTTTAGGAGTATAGGATATAATATTTTAGGAGTATCTAATAATTTTTTCTAATTAGTAAGAGTGTGCAAATAAACTCCCAATTTGTTTTAACCCACTAACTTAACTAATATTCAAATTAACCCAGTGAGTTGTATGAGTGAATAGTTTGAATTTGATGAATTAAGTAAAAAAAAAAAAAAAAAATTAGTTACGAATTTATATTTCTTTAATTCGTCATCAATTCATCTCGCGTAAGGTATATATTAATGATCACATTTTTATATATGATGAATCTATACCTCACATATATATTTACGTTTATATATTTCTTAATAATTTATAATAAAAAATTAAAATATGTATGTTTTTAATTACTAGTTTATGTACGATGAATATTTTTTTAATAAGTATGTATCGTAAATATTATTATTAGAAATATTTAATTATGTTATTATTTATATTTTTAATTAGCTTTTTCTTTGACTTGTTAAATGTGATTTTTTTAAAAATTGTAATAAATTTTTTGTTTTTAAAAAACTAATATAAGAAAATAATTTTAAAGTTTAATAACTTTTTACCATGCTAAACAGCTTAAGTCGCTTGCTGAAACTGTAAAAAAAAAACCACTCAGTTTGTTAGTTTTAATAATTAATAGGTTAGCAAAATGTTAAAAAAATAGTCACCCGTAAAATAAAATAATTAAAAAAAAATTTCCCACTCATCCCAACTATACCTAATCCGTGCACACTCCTACTAATTGGGTACTTAGAGCACAACTAGGTTGAAAAAAAAAACAAAATTAGATTCAGCCCGTAAATTGTTCGGTAGCGTAGCCTCCATTTGGTAAAAAGCCTAATAATAAATTTTTTTTTGGATTTTTTGTTTTTTATTTAAATTTTTTTATTTATTTTAATGCCTCATGAGTCATGACGAGAAAAATTTGAAAAGCGTGTATGTTTGAATTAAAGTTAGTAAAACATTCAAAATGGACAAAAAAATCCACAAAAGTCAGTTAAGTTGGTTTTTTTTTCAGTTTTTTATAAATTTTTTTACTCGTAAAATTTTTTATAACGACAAAAATCTAAAAAATACATGACTTATGTTGACTAGTGCTGAAAAATATTCACTAAAAATGAAATGAGAAATCCTATAAGAAAAGCCAAACGAGCACATTTAAATGATCTCATGAACTAGATTTTTTAAAGTTAGTTGATTGGTAAAAATTAACTTTTTTTTACTTGTTTTTAAATTAAATAATATTATTCTTTTATATAATTAATTATAACAATTATATAGTTAGAATTAATAATAAATAAACTATTGAATATGTGTATTATTGTCATTTAAAATGAGATGAGAATTTTAATAGAGCATTCTAAAAATTAATGTTTCAATTTAACTATTTGGCTTTTTAACTCTTATTTTCTATTTTTTAGCTAAACGGGTTATGTTAAATTTTTTGAATTTTTGCCAATTCAAGCTCCTTCGCTTTTGGCTTTTTCTAGTCAAAAAACTAAAAAATTAATATAATCCTTTTACTAAAAAATTAAAAGAATAATAAAATTAAAAAATCAAAAATTCAAATAAGAATACATATTCTTTAAATACTTTATTTGAACTTCTACACTATTTCAAAAATAATAATATTCCTACTTAATAATTTATCATTACTAATGACAACTATATATAATTATTAAAATAAAAAAAGAATAATACTATTTACTTTAAACAAAATACAAAAAGATAAAAACTATTTTTTTTTATCAAATTAACCAATTCTTTTAAAAAAAGCTTAAAATTTAATTCAATATAGGATTGTGATTGAACATTAATGATTATGGTGTTTAACATTATTAAAACTAATAGTATATAAATTATAATTTATAGTAGAAGTTGAAAGTACTTCGTAAATATGCAAGCTTGTATTTTGTTGGGTATATGTCTTATAATCTACGAACACATACAATTAATATTTTATTTATATATATTTAGATTGAACTGAAGTCATACATTCACAAAAAATCTAATACATATGGAACTTTATAAGAATAAATTATACTTACCTCCTTTGAGATTTAAGATTATTACAAGAATTTTTTCGTAGTCTCTGAAATTATACTGTTATTCCTTCTACTTTACTTTTGTATTTTACTTTAATTTTCCTGTTAGTTAACTATTAGTTAATTGAACGAAAATTAATTTTATTATTAAATATTTTATATTTCTTTCCATTCTACCATTTTCTCTATTGTCCCAAACTCACGGACTCCCTCTCACTGCTGTGTCCCTCTCTCTCATCTCTGCCATCTCTCTCTCCGCGACCAACGCCACCACCCCTAAACCACCACCGCCGTGACCAACACCACCACCTCTTCGACCATCACTGTCGGCTACCGTCGAGACAGCCGGTCTCCGTTTCTCTCTTTTCCTCCATCTCTCTAATCCCTTTCCCCTTTTGTAAATAAATATATATATATATATATATACATCTCAAAATTACGCATCAATATCACTATCACTTACTGCCTCGAGTGTTTACTATTCTTTTGACACCTTAACGCCGTTAATGAACAGTTCCGATCGTTGATACACTGTTTCGACAAAGTTAAATAAAAAATTTAGCGTTTAATAAATTTTATTAAAAATTATTTTCTAACTTATTTTGAATTTGTCAAAAATATGATCCGATCAGTTGAGTGTGTACCTCTTTCTGATTAGATGAACTAATTTTTTTATTTTGATCAATTTCAAAGATAAGTTATTTAATTTTTAAACAGAAGTAAAAAAAAGAGAAGAAAGAAACGTTTATGTTTATATATATATATATATATAAACACACACATACAGAAAAGAGATGGGGGCATTGGTGGACAGGTGTGCGGGGGGCCGCTGGATGCGGGGCATGTGGCGGCAATGGTGGTTTGGGGTGGCGGGGGGGAGAGAGAGAGAGAGAGAGAGAGAGAGAGAAGGGGG
>JAOTRH010218543.1:0-10612 GCA_034768845.1 Heliamphora exappendiculata
CTCACCCACTTCTTTGTCATTACAGACATAGCCACAAGGATGAACTTAAGGGTCAAGATAGCTACTTCTGTAATTTTAGCAAAGATTCTCATTATTTTGGTAATATTTTTTCCTTATTTTTTATTTTTTTGAAATAAAATGTTGATATATATAATATCCTTCCCCTTTAAATTAAGATTTTGAGTCGGTCCCTAATTAGAGACTAGCTCTCCCACAAGGAGCATGAATTTTTTATGTAAAAATGATAACAGATTTTTCTATCATAATATATTAAAAATAGTTTAATATAAAAAAAAAATGGGGGAGAATTTTAAAATATAAAAAAGGGCAAACCATAGGTCCTGTATGAGATAATGGAATTTTTATTTTTATTTTTTTGTTTGTAATAAACTTTTTGAACATTTGATCAAATTATTATTTTCTATTAATCTCACTGAGACAAGGCATGAAATAGATTTTATGACAAAAATGTTGAGAATTTTCAAAAGGGACATAAATAAGCTAAAATAAATTAATAAGAAAATTTTATATCTCTTATAATCATACTTGTGAACTTTTTTTAAAAAATCTTTTGATTAATTTTTTTTTTTACTTTTCAATATTGCTAACCGAAACGATTCATAAAAATAAAAAATATCCAATAAAAATAATATAATTTATCCAATAGCTTTCAATACATTGCAACTGGAATAATGACTTATCTTAAGCCAGATGGGTGTTGGGATTCTATGTCCCGAAAATACATATTCCTGTATTTTAATACATTGAACGTCGTTGAATCATAATTTTGAAGTACAAAACTTTCAAGATATATTTAGGCTTTGCTCGATAACTAGCTTAAAAGTTAATTTATGTTTTTTTGTATTTTTATTCAAAAAGTTAAATTTGGTTTAAAGTAGGTTATTTGGTAACTTATTTTTTAAACTAGCTAGCTTTATTGAAATTAATTGTTTGGGTAAAAAATTAAATTTTTTTGGGTACGAATTGGATAAATTTGGTCTTCTATATACTAGATATTAACAATTATATTATGTAGTTGATAGTCATAGTAAATAACTTATGATTAAAAGGTATTATTATATTTTAAAAGTAATTAGAATTTGAATTAAATAATCTAAGAGTTAATATTTTGATTTGACGTTTTGATTTTTTAACTCTTTAATTTTTTAACCAAACATACCTTATTGATATTTTCATATTTTTAGCCAAAAGATCAAAAAACAAGAATTGCCAAACAGACCTTTAATGATTCTCAGTGCATTAATAGATACAAGAACATTTAAATTTTGAAGACAGGTGAATCGTTTTCCCTAACGGGGGGGAATAATCAATTCTCCTACACAAGGGATCACAGTGCCCACAAGGCCCACACAAGGCCCACAAACATCATCATCATCATCATCATCATCATCTCTCATGACAGAGCGTACGTGCTTCAAAGAAGGGACGCTAAACACTGATAAATGCCAAAAACATGAAAAATGTACTATACACTAATATTGAAAATTGGGAAACCCATTCTACTTCTCTGAGTTGCTTTGGATTCTTCTTAATTTCCCTTCATATACTATTGATTCTTGGGATCCATCCCTTTTCTCAGACATATACCATTGATCCTTGGGATCCGTTCCTTTTTGCGGATCCTGCATTCGCAGGAAGGGACTTTTATACACTCTTCCTTAAGTTAATATTCACATAAAGGAACTCTTCCTTTTTTTTGTTTCTAAATAAATTGAGAGATTTCTTTTTTTAATTTAATGATATTTATTTATAGTGGTTTACATTCGTGATTTGAACTATTTGTGTTATAGAGCTTATCGATAAAATCACACATAAAAAAATCAGATACGTCGCACATTGATCACTATATGAGAATGGACTGTACAACTTTTTTAGAAATAATTAGATTCAATCGTCGAATTGGTAATTTTTGATTAATTAAGTTTTTTGTATTTGATAATTTTTTTAATATATTTTACAATATGAAAAGTTCGATTTATAAGATGGACTCACCATAACAACTATATACATAGAATAATACAAGTCCTCTTTATATCTCAAATAATTTTAAGGTATTTACAAAGGTCTATATTGATGATTCAAATCATTTATACTATATAACTTATCAAGAAAATTATATATACAAAAAAATCTAGTTGATTGACATTGATAACTACACTTCGAGAGTAGATAGGCTTTATTTTTTTAAATTAATTTGATCCGAACATCTAGTTATCAATCATTGATCAATTTAATTTGTTTCATAAATAATTTTTTATGTACTTTATAACACGAGCAGTTCGAATCATAAAAATTAAGGAGGGTTCAATGCAACATTATAAGATGAAAATAAAAAAACCTTCATTTCTTTATAAAATGAAGTGATTAATCCAAATCTCAAAGGGACAGACAGAGAGAATCTTTGGTTTCTAAAATAATGAAAAAGTCATTTCACTTTATTGTGGTGTTTGGAAGTATCTTTCCATGTATGTATGTATATCAATATATGACGAACAAAGAAATAATGAGAAAGAAAAGACTGCAGGAGACTTTTTGAGCTTTTTGGCCTCTTTCCAAACAGAGACTAACTTCCGAAGGAGGAGGAGGAATAAAACCCTAAAAGAGATGTAGACACAGAGAGATCACGAGGACCTAAGTGGGCTCGCGCATTATAGCGGGAGTGGTGGAGATTTGCTAACTTGTGCTGGTGGTAGATAGAAAATGCTTCAAGGCCATCAAGTGCCTCCAGGGCTGGTAATATGAATGGAATGGTACTCGTCCTCGTGAGAAGTTATTCAATAAACCGATAACACCGTATTAGCATGTTAATAATATGCGTTCAATTATTATATATTTATAATTTTTAAAAATAATTTTATAATAATAAATATTTTTAAAGTACTATATGATATTGCATAGGTGATACGACAAATGAGAATGTATGCATTATACTAAGTAGGTACTTTCGCCTCTTATTTACCTAATAAAGATGGATCAATATTATTTTATCTAAATATTTTTTGCTACATGATTAGATAGGACCACCAATATGGCATTTTGAGACTATCGAATAATTACTTCTATATCAAAAGGCATATAAGTATGACCCTATATTAAAGAGATAATAATTATTCGATACTTTCAGAGTACCATATAACATAACAATGCCCATGTGGTATTTCTATATAATCGTATAACAAAAAATTCTCCGCATAGTACAATATTAGTCTAAATTTGTTTAATAGATAAAAAATAATAATAATTTATTTATTATGTACTTCATATTTTTTATTTATTAAAAATATTATATAAATAATAAAAATATATTATATAAATAGTGTCACGTGTTATTCAAGAAGTATGATGAGATGTTATTTCCTACCTATAAAATTATTTCTGAGTCGTATGCAATGATGTCACGTGCAAGAGCGGAGGACAAGTAAGAGTTAGGTTGGGGCAGAGGTAGCTTTCGAGTTTTGGCCTATCATTTTGAAATCATTGAACACAAACCATAAAAAATTAAAATACATTTAATTTGAGGGTTAGCTAATCAAATCGTAGAAATTCTAATGAACAAGAAATACAAGTTCTATTTAATTTTGATTTATGATAATTATTTCCGAGTATTTGTTTCCTTGATTTTTTGTAATTAGTTCCCAAAACTGTGTCATTAGCTATTTCCTAATATTGTTTCATTGATTCTTGATTGATTTTTCGTAATTATTTTGTAAAATTGTGTCTAATTGATTTTTTATAATTACTTCCTAAAATTGTTTCATTGATTTTTGCAAGAATGAACTCACAAATATCTTGGATGTGTTTGAAATTTTTTCATCCTCTTTGTAATTAAGTGTTATATATATAGAATAAATAATGAGGGGCAAATTTCTTATTTTTTTTATTTTAGTTGAAAATATGTGATTAAGATTTTAAACAATAATTGTAAATATTTATTAAAATTGTACATGTTAATAAAAGAGGAAATTTTGTAATTGTTGATTTAGAATAATAAATTATAAACCAAAAACTAAGCTTGCTTGTTTAGATTTTTTAACTTTTTACTAAATTATGGGCCGAGTTTTTAAATATTTACTTTTAGGTATCACATCGGTTGTTACGTATCGAATTTTTAGAGCTTTGGATATCGACAATTACCAATAAATAAATACTGAATAATTCTACAAGCACTCTCAGAAATACACTCTTTCAGTTACTTCCAACATTTTAGCCTTTGGATGATGAGTTTGAAGGAGTGTATTTTATGCCAAATCTATCATCCAACTACTGAGATGTTAGGAGTGACTGAAATAGTATATTTTGAAAGTACATGTAGCATCACTCATAAATACCATATGATATTAACCAATACATCATTGTATTACTCATACCATATCCAAACTAAATCACAATTTAAAACCCTAATTTTAAACTATAATTTAAACGGTCACCGACAACCTTTCACAACCTAATTCATGAATACACAGGTAAACAAGGGGATAAAAGAGGAAGGTAATTAGCTGACCTCCGTTAAGCCAAAGAACGAGGGGCTTCTTCTCCGGCTCGGAAGTAGCTTCCGTCAACCAGTAAAATAGGGCTCGGCCGTGTTTCTCGTTGACGGTAATGTAGCCAGAGAACTGCGAAAATGTGACCGTTGGTTGACCCGGAAGTTCCCAGATTCGGTCCGCCTCTTGTTGTTCCGTCAAAGCGACGACGTTAATCATCATTGAAACGAATATCAGAAAGCACAACAAGGGAAGAAACCTGCTTTGGATTGCCAAAGCACCTTCCATGAGAATGAGACCCGAACACTCTGAGATATATATATATATTAGTCAAAGTGAGCCTAATCAGGCTCTAACACTCTAAGATCTCTATATATGTATTAGTCGAAGCGTGCATAATCAAACCCGAACACTAAAATATATATATAAATTCCTTCTCTCTCTCTCTCTCTCTCTCTTGAAGAGAGACTCTTCTGTGTACCCTCTGGTGAAGGTATTAATACAAAGAACTGCGCAGAGATACTCGATACACCAATAATGGCGCGGCAGGGATTCTTCTAGGTCAAATTTCTGTTTCATTTACTGCGCTATTGCAGGTTGGAGAATTAATGGACAGTTTTCCGTTTTTGAAAATATAATCTATTCTAATATATTGGAGTTTGGCGAATTAGATCAAAAATATTAAATATGAAACTTTAAGACATGTAATAGTATATAATTATAAAAATTATCTGTAAATTTACTAGCGCAGAAGTTATGAGTGTTTGATAAATATTGTAATTTTTAACTAAAATGAAAATAATAATTATAAATTGTAGCAAAATTTATTAGTGTTTAAAAAAAACTTGTAATTTATAACTAAAATAAGTAAAAAAGACTCAAAAATATTAACAGTAGTTTTGCCAAACACTCCCATATAGTACTTGATATTTTAAATTTTACGTAGGATACTGCTAACTACTTTTCAATAAACAGTAAATACTAGAGACTTTTGCTGATAGAAATTTCGATTTTATAGTATTACAAAAATGAGTAAAAATCCAACTAACCACTAAGAAATTTAAAAATAAAAAAAATAAAAATCTAACTGGTGGGAGTAGGTATTAATCACCACTTACCGGTCAGTAATTAGCATTTTTTTTTAAAAGTAATATTATATATTTATGAAACTACCCATAATTTAAAGTAAATGTTGCAAATTCACATAAGATATGACCCATGTCACAAACATTCTAATCTAAATAATTTAATTCAAGTAGTTTTATGAATAATTAACATTTCCAATTTTTAAAATGTAATTAACAAATTTCAATAAATTAACACGGCATTTAAATTTTTTTCTCATAAGAGGTAATATCTTGCCGACTTTCTCTTTCTCTTCTTCTCTCACCAGACAGAAGGAGAGACTCTTGAATCTTGATACATGTATGATGTGATTGGCCTATTGGGTGGGGGGGACTTTGATCTAGATTCAAAGGTTTTTGCCTGGACCACCTCATTTCTCTCTCTTTGGGGGTATTGTGGTCCTTTGCAGGAAAATTTTGAGGAGGCTTAAGTGAGTACTTCTGAATGGACATTGTTTTGGGATTCAGTACATGTCCTTCCCTAATCCCTACATATAAAAAAACCCAGTACATTTCAAACTTTTCATATCCTCTATAAAATTACAGTTTTACCCTTTTAAGTATTGTTTCCCAACAGAGAGGTACTAAATTTTTATTATTCTACACAACAATAAGTGAATAATAAAATAATATATAATAATTATAGATATTCCTTATGTTTATGAATCATACCGTTGATTTTATAAAATTCATTTAGAAAATTATATATACAAAAAATTAAATTAATCAAATATTTTAAAAAATAATTAAACATGTGTATATTAAATAAAATAAACGATCTATTCTTAAAAATATTTAATTCTTGAAAATATGATTTGCATCATATATTGGGAATCCACTACCTTTTTTTTTTCCTATAGATTTCTCTAGTTAAATCGAACTAAAAATACAAGATTCTTAAACAAAAAATTACGAAAAATCCACAAATGGAAAAAAAAATCTCCACAAGATTGAACTTAAAAGATGTAATGTAACCAAATAATTAAAACGTAAATTTAGATCTCATCAGTTAACAATTGACACCGTTAAATATCAAGAACTAAGTGCCATGAATACAGTCTTAAGATTTCACGATGATCGTGCTTCATTTGGCATTCGATCTAACAAGAAAAAACTATTCCTTGACGAAAACCTTTGCCTTCCCTTGTCTGTCGCACCAGTTGTGCTGAAAACGCTTCCCAACTTTGAAGATTATATTCAAGAGATCCACCTATTTTCAAAATAATATAAGTGGCTATTTTATTCCAATTGAGAATTAGAGAGAATATTCAAGATTGGGCAACGTGAAGATCAAATTTTATATTTAGTCCAAAATTATTTTGAAAATTAGTGGCTATTTCGCCCAATTGAGAATATTAGAGAGAGAGAGAGAGAGAGAGAGAGAGAGAGAGAGAGAGAGAGGAACATACCAAAATAATAAAAGTGATTATTCCTATTCTTTCAAATTCACTGATTTTCTTGGAGTGGAAGGGTGGAGCCGATTGTTATTATTTTTTGTGTGAGGATGATTTATGTTAATATTCACTTTAAAGTTATTACCAACATAATGAAATTTCCAATTCTTTTGATTTCTAAAAATAATTTCGCTAGCTTTCTTTGTTCAATAAACTTTATGTAGAATGGACCAAATATTATTATTAATTATTATTATGTTTTATCACTAAAAATATTCAAATACCCGGTGTAATTATAAATTAATATTATTTATTATGTCTTATCACTAAAAATATTAAAATACCTGGTATAATTAAATGGACCAAATTTTAAGTTTATATAAATGATAAAATACATAAATTGACTAAAGGTCAAATTAAATAAGCAAAACATAATAAATAATAATTAGAGTAGTTTAAAGATTTTAGAACATTTTCAAAAAATAATATAAACTAAAAAGTTAGTTTTAAATTTAATAGACATAAATTATTAAAACTAATCTTTAAAATTAACTGTTGGGCAAAAAGGATTGAAAATAAATAAAAATTCAATACTGTACTATAACAACCAAACAAAAAATTGAAAATAAAAAACTGTAAATAAATTTTTACGAGCAGTCGAAAAAATCGGAATAAAACAGATGATCGTGATTAGCGTTAGATGCTATTTCCTTAAGATAGATTCGTCCTCTACACAGGTACTAATAGGCTTCACGGACGTCAATATCCCAAGACACAACGATCATAGCCGAAGAATAAGCACTATAATCTACAGGTACAGTAAACCTTCAAGTGCTTGTACTCTCCAACTCTTTGAATTTGAACACACTTTGTATGTAATGTACAAAGAAAATAAGATGCCAAATTCATGCAGAATTGAAGTGTTTAAATAGCCATTGAAATGACTTTCCAGAAAAGTCACGCACATGTTCAGAATTGGTGCAACTTTTCGTTATCAGTGCTCAAGCCCTCTGCGACCACTCTGTGAGCGTCCTATTCTGGAGTTCAAGAGAGCCTCTGGCACTCGAGCACTTAGCAAGCGTCTTACGAGCGCTCAACAGTGAAAAGGAGGCACTCAAGAACACTTGAATTTGAAAAAAGAAATTTAGCTTCGTCAAAACGAACATGGCGTGCAATGTAGATACGACCTATCATATTATCAAGACAACGATATTTAGCGTGAAAAGGGTTATAATCGAGAAAAACACAGTGTGCAACGACAAGAAATTTTATGTGTTCAATAAGAGCAAAGATATGGGTAATTAACATAAACAACCAAAGATTTTTTTTAAAAATGACGGTCAAGAGATTTATTAAACAGAAGTTCCAACATGAAAAGATTTTGTGAGACTTGAGGGGGTGGTCGGTTTATTAGATAGATAGCAGTTTCAAAAGCAAAATACCAATATTTGTGAGGGGCTGAACTATGAGCTAAAAGAGCAAGACACGTTTCCACAATATGACGATGTCGGTATTCAACCAAACTATTTTGTTCATGGGTGTGTGGACAAGGTAAACGATGAATAACACCAAAATTTTGAAAGTAAGAATGAAGTTTATGATATTTATCACCGCAATCAGTTTCAATGGATTTGATTTTAGTAGAAAATTGTCGTTCTGCCATTACTTGAGATTTGGTGAAAAGATGAAAACATCATGTTTATTGAACATAGAAAAATAGCAAATGTATTTTGTTGAAGCATCCAAAAATATTACAAAGTACTTATGATCATCACTAAAAAGAACCAGGGAAAGACCCCATACATTACTGAAAATTAAATCTAATTGAGCTAAATTCTGATTCTCTAAACTATGTAAAGGAAGTCTGAAAGATTTGTAGAGTTAACATGCATGGAAAATTCTCCTGGTACAGAATTTGGGAGAAAAAAAAAAGAAAGATCATGACACTTAAGACTTGACGAAGAACACGAGCATTAGGATGACCCAGACGATAGTGCCAACAATCGAGAGAAATGCATTCGGAGAAAAGTGCCAAATGAGAAGAGATGAATGAGGTGAGCTGATAGAGACCCCTTCATTGTTGTCTCAACAAAGTGTTTTCTTGGAAGTCTGATTCTTAACAAAAAAAGGGGGGATAAAATTGGAAGAAAATAAGATTATCTTTGGTAAATTAATGAACGAAAAGTAAAGATTTAGTAAAGAATGGCACATGAAAAACAATGGGCAAGTTAAATGAAAAAGTGAGAGAACACATTGGGATTCACATTGCAATTAAAACAGCAAGGCCTTTGTAAACCATATTGCTGCTCACTGGTTGGAGAGATCACAAATTTGACAACAAGGCCGATTGTCAGATGATGAGAGAGGAAGAATGCCATGTATAATTGGGACAATTTTGGGCACACAATCAGAGTAAATGTTACGACCACGATCACGAGGGCAAAAAGAACCTTCACCGTGACCAGGCGAATCGTCACAATTACATGTGGTATTCTGAGTAAGTTGAGTTTAACAGTTATCAGGAGAAAGCGATAGTTGATGCATGGAGGACGTATCTCTGTGGATAAACTCATGACTGAGTAATAAGATATGGAGCTTAGAAAAGGACAATGGATCTGAATGAGCGACTGAAGTAGTAACGAGATTACGAAACTCGAGTTTAAGACCTCTGAAAATATAGATATTAAATTCAGTTGGTGAGAGAGGTTTGTCGACAACTTTAAGTTCATCGGCAACAGTTTTAACTTCAATGAAGGAAGGATGAGATGGAACGATCCTTTTGTTGAAACCTTTGAAGACTTCAATGAAGTTGAAGAATCCACAACTGAGTAGCAGAGGAAAGAGAGGTCTCAAGAGTAACCCAAATCTCACGAGAAGTTGTGAGACCAACGGCAAGGGATAAGATTTCATCATAAAGAGACGAGATCAAAAAGCTCATAATGAGTTGATCTTGAGATATTTAAGTAGAGTACTAAGCAGAATTAGGTGTGGAGACATCATCAAGTAGTGTGGTGGGTGGAGAACACGAAAAAGTTTCGTTAATAAAGAAAATAAGACTTTGGCCACGAAAATGTGGGGACAATTGTGTTTTTTAGTAGAGAAGAATTTTGGAAGTCCTCTTAATGAAGATAAAATGTTGAACATTATTGAGAGGAATAGGTTAGAAAGGAGAAAAAATAGTTTGAGAAATCATGGTGGTTAAAAAAGAAAGATGAGTTGAACAAGTTGAAAATGAGAAGAAATAGTTTGAGAAATCATGGTGATTGAAGAAAAAAGATGAGTCAATATTAGATGTCATATCTAACTCTAATATGACTTGATACCATGTTGAATGTATTGCTCACAAACTGATGTGTGAAATACTTTTACTCATCTATTATTGTTGAAAGTAGTATTGTATTTATAATGAAATGAGATTACATGTACAAATAAGATAAGGTAGCTTTTAAAATAAGAAGAATTTTAGCATAAGTCCTATTATCAGTTGATAATTTAGATTTAGTCATCTAGTTAAGTTTTTGCAAGAGTTAGTCCCATAACTAATTACCTAGTCGAAAATACCATTTGCACTGAGAACCAACAGAACCAAGAA
>JAOTRH010218554.1:0-10611 GCA_034768845.1 Heliamphora exappendiculata
CCACACACTCCCAACACGGCCAACACGGACCCAAACACGCCTACACCCAACAATGCACAAACCACCACGGACACAACCGTGCACCAACACCTCACATGACATGACCAATACCCTCTCTGTGACTCCAATTGACAGGACCCCATAATCCAATCATAAATATAATAAGAACTTATATGCTTCATAAACCATCAACAATGAAAACATAATATTTTACTACATAATAATTAGAACAATATAAGAATATTATTATTTTATTGTACCAAAAAAAATATATAAAAAACACAATCACACACAAAATGCAAATTTACGTAGTTCACTCAAAATTAGCAAAAAGCAAGGTTAAAAGCAAAAAATAGGTGAACCTTCACGAGGGATAAGTACTCGATCTTCATTGAAAAATATTTGTGATCATCTTGCATTTCTCTTACAAGAAGAATCTAAAAATATAAATGATGAATCCTAATAGCCTATAAAGAAGCCTTTCACGATAAAGACCGATCGAGGGGTCAAATAACCACTCGAGCGGTAACGCAAACTTTTTAAACTTGTGCAACTACCCTGTAAGGCTAAGATTATTATTTTTTATGAATTAATTGCTACTATGATGCACATATCATGTTACAGTAATATGAAATTACAGAAAAATAAAATAACAGAAACAACATGAATGGAATTTGCAAACCGAGTCCTGCAATCGCAGTTTCCTTAAGAATGATTCGCCGCCTACCGAGGGTGTTATAGGTATTCCACCGGCGTCACTCTCCCAGGATAAAACGACTCCACGATCGTCAGAACACCACCAAGGATCGGCTACGAACGTTCTCCGTCTGTCTTTCTCTCTCTTGCAGTTTGCACTATAACTTGAGAACTGTATCTCTCCTTACTCACCTTCTGTCTGTTTCATCCCCTCTTTGCAGCTCTCATGTTGGATGAGGAAGTTAGGATTCGAGGAGCGTTACCTCTAGTGGTTTGTGACTATTTAGATGTCTTTCCAGACAATCTATTCGAGTTACTGCCAAACTGGGAGGTAGAGTTCTCTATTGAGTTGGTTCCAGGAACTATTCCCATATCCATGTCGTCTTACCGTTTTGCACCCGCTGAGTTGCGTGAACTCAAGGTATATCTACAGGAGCTACTGGATAGGGGGTTTATACGCCCGAGTACTTCACCGAGGAAGGCTCCTGCTCTTTTTTTCCAAGAAGAAAGATGGATCCTTGCGTTTATGCATCGATTACCGGAAGATAAATTAGGTAACAATGAAGAATAAGTATCCTATGTCGAGGATAGATGATTTATTTGATCAGCTGAAGGGTTCAAGCTATTTTTCAAAGATTAACTTGAGATCAGGATACCACCAGTTGAGGATTAGGGACGAGGACATAGCGAAAATCGCTTGCCAGACTCGCTATGATCACTATGAGTTTCTAGTCATGTCGTTCGGTCTAATGAACGCTCCTGCTACATTTATGGGTTTGATGAACTGGATCTTTCATCCTTATCTAGATAGTTTTGTGGTGGTATTTGTGGATGATATTCTCATCTACTCACCCACTAGGGAGACACACGAGGAGCACCTGCATATCGTGCTACAGACTTTGAGAGAGCATCACTTGCATGCGAAGTTCGAGAAGTGCAAAACTGCATCCAACTTTTGAGTAATTATTCGCTAGTTCCAGAGTAACATGTGACTTTACTTACGTGATGTTCATATTTAATTATGTAACAAAAAAATATTCATTAATCATTTACAACATTATTTTACACAATTTAAAACATGAGAAATCCTTTAAGAATTTAAAATAATTATAATGTTAAAACAAATCATAAGAAATAAAAAATACAAATTACTCAAATAATTCAAGAAAAAACAATTAGACCCAATTTAGAATCAATTAGGAATTTAGGAAGTTAGGATTACAAGGTTAGGAAATGAAAATATTAAATTATTAATATGTTTAATATATATTTATATGTTTATTTATATATAACTAATGTCCAGGTAGGATTTGTACTCGGGGGAGGTAATTCTTTTCTTGTCTTGCACTAGGTGATATTTTATAAACTCGCCCTCAACTCAAATAGTTAATGGATTGGGTAAATCATGTTCAAACCCCTCTGGATAGGATCGTGCTTCTACGGACTGAATTTAAATTGACATCCCTTGGTTCTATTAAATTTTTATCTATGTGATATACCCATAAATATGTTAAAATTGTCAACATTAATTATTTAACTCTCAACAACATTTAATTATTCTTCAAATAAATGAAAATAATTATTGCTCTTGTAAACGCAAATAATTGTACCCATTAAGAAGCTTTTCAGTTTAAAATTGAGAAATTTCTTAGTTCTGAGATTGAGAATTAGTTTTAAAATTAAAATTTTTAAATTGACAATTTTCTTAGTTTTGAAAATATGAAATTAGTTCTAAACTTGAGAAAATTAATGAAAAATGTCAACTTTCTTACCATAAAACTTTCTTCTTTTTTTTTTTCAAATTGAGGAATTTCTTTATTACAAAAAGTTAGTTTTCAAGGTGTTAAAGTATTTTTTAAAATATCTTTGAATTTTTTCATTTTTAACCCCCAAATCCCAAAGTCACAGTATTTTCTGCCAACTCCACTGGGGACTGGTTTAGGGCTACATGAGGGATCACGAGGAAATATAGAACTCGGGCTAACCGTACGAAAAAATTGGATATCCCTAACTCTATTCCCAAGTTAGATCGTTTCTTGCACGAGCATGGTTACATGACCCAAATGTCCAGGTGGTGCCATCAACTCTTCACCAAAAGCTGAAACTGATATAGAACGGGATAGTTCTGATTATCCATGGAGAAGACAACATCCAACCCCCAAGAGGAGAAGGCTCAACTCTCTTGGAGGTTCTCAGGACTCAAAAAGAGTCGACACAAATCATTTTTGTGTCTACACAAAAGTGATCCTCACTTTTTGTATCCGAAAGTTTGGGTCGACACAAATGAAAATTGTGTCGACACAAAACAACCGAGGTCACCTGTAAATTTTGTAGTGTCGACACAGAAGTCCCAAGGTTGCCTGAAGAACATAATTTTGTGATCAGTATATTCAACATGGTATCAGAGCCATCCAGTGTCAACACATCTTCTTCAACAACCACAATGCAGTCTCAAACAGTTGCTTCTGTTCAACTCATTTCCCTCAACAATACTCAGGGTTTGAGGAAGAGAAGCGGGAGATGAACGATTTTAAGGAGAGAGATGAGGAAATGAAAATGACATTTCGGGGACCAACGTGTCTATATATAGACTTAACGATACCAATACTAGCTTGATAACTGTTATTGTACGCAAACTCCACCAGTGGTAAGTGCCTCTTCCAACTTCCATGAAAGTCCACAACACATGCTCTAAGCATATCTTCTAGTGTCTGAATAGTCCTCTCTAACTGGCTGTCTGACTGTGGGTGAAAAGTTGTACTAAAACAGAGTTCTGTCCCTAAAGCTGTTTGTAGACCATTCCAGAACTTGGATGTAAAGCGCGGATCGTGGTCAGATACAATGGAAACAAGTATACCGTATAGCCGTACGATCTCACGGATATACTTTTGACTCAACGCCTCAAGTGTATCTGTCATTCTAATCGGTAGGAAATGCGCTGACTTTGTGAAATGATTGACGATCACCTAAATTCCTATATGCCCCTGTGGAGATCTAGGCAGTCCTGATACGAAATCCATTGTTACATGCTCCCATTTCCATTGAGGTATCTTTAAGGGTTGTAGAGTCCCTCATGGTTTCTGATGCTTTGCCTTAACTTGCTGGCATGTCAAACAACGGTTCACGAAAATTGCCACATCCATCTTCATGCCACTCCACCAAAATTGACGTTTCAAATCTTGGTACATCTTGGTCACGCCTGGGTGCACTGCGAACATCGACTTGTGAAATTTTTTGCTCATCTCCCATATGCTTCATTCCCACAGCAAGAAAAACTCATCTTTGCCACACGGGTCCTTTGAGTGATTGGAGCCGCTGTTATATCATGATATAGAAAGAAGCACATAGACGAGAGAAATACATGTTCAAGAAGTCTGCGTCTATACGACAATACCGAGAATTATCCCCTTGTATGAAAGCTCGTCCTATACTTGGGAAGAAATAGCCTAAGTGGCTAAGTTCGAAATCTATCCGAACCGCATTTGCTCCTTGTATGAAAATTCATCCCATACTCAGAAAGAAATAGTTTAAGTTGCTAAGTTCGAAATCTATCCGAACAGCATTAGCACCTTGTATGGAAGTTCATCCCATACTCGGGAAAAAATAACCTAAGAGGCGAAGTTCGAAATCCATCTGAACAGTATTAGCCTCTTGTATGGAAGTTCATTCCATACTCGAGAAGAAAATAGCCTAAAAGGTTAAGTTCGAAATCTATTCGAACAATTTGAAATCTATCCGAACAAACAAAAACTTTCACTCTTTTTTACTATAATAAAAGAAAGTAGAAGCTGTGGGCAATTAGAGAGAATAAATTTCTCTAGTAAAGATAAAATCATATCTCTTTAAAGAGATAATATGACATCAAAAGATATGATATGGTAGATTTTCTGTTAAAAAGATAATTCAAAATAATAATTAGATTCTTTGATGAAAATGAACTATTGTTCTATAAATAAAGATTGAACTCTACGGGTAAAGGTATGCAATCATACGTTCACATAAAAATTATATTATTCTTCACCATGATTATAGCTGATTTAAGAATCGGAATGCTTCCGGCCGGTCAACACCGGTTGGGGTGCTAACGGTACTCTCTTTTTGTAGGACTTTAGAGTATTCAAAGGTTCGATTCGTTTTTTTTTTGTTGGAATATGCATTATTATGTGGATGTACGATTTTTTCCCTACAATATATATTAATTTACAATTATTTGACGTGACATTATTTTTTTTAAATTTAAGGTAAAAAAGTAATAAACTCATCAACAGCGAGGAAACCAAAAAGCTTCCCAACTATTTCTCTTTATTTACAAACTTTTCTTTCTCCTCTATCCATTTTTACAAACTATTTCCTTTTATTTATGAATGTATATGATTATCGGAAGGCTCAATTATGATAATAGATGCGCAGCCTAATATCAACGGATCAACTTTGAAAGGTCCGTATTCAATTAGAAATGGTCCAACGAAAAAGACCTATGACTATGTGATAGTAGAGGACGTTTTTTTGCCATTTTTCGTTATTTAGGGCATCAATTTTTAAATTTGTCACTTCAAAAAATAATTAATTTTTTTAGTATTTATTCTTAACAAATCCATTTTAGGTTAGGTTTTTTCCCTACGTACTTATTTTTTATTCTAATTTTTAAATTTGTGGTTAATTCAAACTTTTTCAAGTTTAGCAATTCTTGGATTTGCCTTTATTTTGCTTGCGGGGCAAGTGTTGCCCTTTTTTCTGTCTCCTTGTTGGTGTGAAACTTTGTAGGTTATAAATAATTATTGTAATCTTTAGGATAATTTAGTTTTTGATAATTAATAAAATATTGAGAGTTTTTTTTTTAATTTCAATAATCCTATGAATCAATGGTTTGAATTAAAAATGTTCTTATTTTCAGTATTCATTTTTAAATTGACAAATTTCAGTTCTTATTTTTATTTCTTATTTTTGACGTTCGTTCTTAAATTAATAAATTTGAGTTTTTATCTCATTTTTGGCTTTTACACATTTTTGCTACATCACATTTGCTCTTTCATGTAAAAGAATTAATAGAGGAGATTAATCTTAAAAAGAATCAATGTGATCACTAGATTATGTGATAATCAATGTTTAATCAATTTAAAATTTTGCACAATTTATCTACTCAACAAACTCTACAAATAAACTATTTGAATTAAAAATATGTAGAACGTATGTATGTATGTATATATGTATATATATATATATATATATATATATATATATATATATAATACTATAGACACAACACCAACTCGGAAAGTCCACATTTCATTAAGTAAAAACATTAAATTGCACCGTAAATAAAATCGACCATTTCCTAACTTTACCTATGTTTGGGCTGGTCTTTTTTAGGTTTTTAGATTTTTTAATTTTAAAAAAATAAAAAATAGATATAAAAATATATAAAAAAATCCAAAAAAACCTAATTAAGTCAAATCAATTAGTTTTTTTTGACTTTTAAATAAAAAAATTCCTAAAAAAAATTAGTCAAACGCATGCTTTGTCAATAGATAGCATTGATTAGTCTCTTTTATGGGGTGATGTTAATTATTTGGGAGTCCATTGCCCCTAGTAATATTTTAACACACCACATTCATACAATAATTTTTCATATTTTTTTTGCTTTTTGGTATTTTTAATTACAATTTTAAATTTGGTTCTAAGTAGCATAGTTGGTAATTTAATTTTTAAGCTAGTTTTTTTTAAATTGGTTGATTGGATAAAATGTTAATTTTTTTTAATTTTTTGTTTAAATTGAACAATTTTATCATTGTATATAGTTTAAAATAATAATTATATATAGTTTATATTAGTAGTAAATAAGTTATTAAGTATAGGTAGCATTGTCTTTTAAAATGAGGTGAATATTTAAATAGAATATTTTAAAAATTAATATTTTAATTTTATATTTTGACAATTTAACTTTTTTTTTTGGCCCAATGTATCATATTAACTTTTTCCGTTTTTAGCTAATTAAAAAGTGAAAAAGCCTTGATTGCCAATGAGGGCCAAAGTGATGTTTTTTTAGTGATTTTTTTATAATCAGCTTAAATGAAATTATTTTTAAAATTTCTCTTGCTATCAAAAATTAAAAAATAAAAAATAATATACTAAGAAATAAAAATATATATATCAAAAAGGCCCAAAACGACGATACTTATGACTGCCGTATTACCAATAATGAACTTTGGCTAAATTTTTACATTTATGTTTTCGAGACATCAAATTTAACGTTTTAGGAAATATTTGATTTACTAATTCCATTAAGTTGCTAATTCCGTGGCATTCTTAAATTCATTATAGGTTAGATTTTTCCCAACAATAGATATTATATTATATTTTATTTTTTAAATTTAAACTTAATTCAATTTTTTATTTATTTATTGTAATTTATTTTATTTTATTTTATTTTTTCAGGACAAGGGTTTCCTTTTCCCTGTTTATTTTCTAGTATGGATAAACTTTTGTTGATTATAAATATGTAATGTACACCTTAGAATAATTCAAATTTTGAATTAATAAGAATTTTATAACACTTGTTTTTATTAGTATTTCATATTAGAGGAAATATAACTAACTCGAATAGACTTGTGGCTTTTTCTTTCTTTTTTTTGTGAATAATTTTCAACTTAAAAAATTTCTAACTTTTTTTTTGACTTTTTAAAACTTTTTTTTCCTGTTTTTCTAAAACTTCTTAAATTGATCTCTTTATGACTTATCAAAAAAGTAAATAAATTTAAATTAATTTTTTTTAAAAATCCAAAAAGAGAAAAAAAAAAACACTTTTTAGACCGAACGGACTAGTATATATAATAGAACCACTCCAAACCTCCCCAAGTCTCTACCCAAGTCTCTAAATTTCGATCCCCTCCATAAACCTATAACTACCCACTGTCTCCAAATCCTCCTCCCAATACTAAACAAGCTCACCACCACCTCACCACCGCTCAACCACCACCCGCCACTGCAAACATGTCAGGAAAGGAGTGCAGCCACCACAAGAACAAGCGGAAGAAGCTGCTCCAGCGAGCATGCGCCGGCCTTCTCATCTTCAACTTCATCCTCCTGGTGGTGTTCCTCCTCGTCTGGGCCATCCTCCAGCCAAAAAAGCCCCAATTCATCCTCCAGGACGCCACCATCTTCGCCTTCAACCTTTCCTACCCCAACACCCTCACCTCCTCCATCCAAGTCACCATCTCCGCCACCAACCCAAACAACCAAATCGGCATCTACTACGACCACCTCGACGTCTACGCCACCTACCAGAACCAGCAGATCACCTACTTCACCGCCATTCCGCCGACCTACCAGGGCCAAAACGACGTCAACGTCTGGTCGCCCTTCGTCGTCGGCACCGACGTCCCGGTGGCGCCGTACAACGGCGTCGCCCTGAGCCAGGACGAGGCAGATGGGAGAGTGATTATCTGCATCAATATCAATGGACGCGTCCGGTGGAAGGTTGGCACCATCACCACCGGCGATTACCACCTCCACGTCAACTGCCCGGCGTTAATCACCTTCGGCAGCCAAACCACTGGCGTCGTCGTCGGCAACGCCGTCAAGTATCAGCTGGTCCAGAGTTGCAGCGTCAGCGTTTGACGAATTTCTTTATATATTACACTCCATGAATTACTTCATATTTATTAATATCATAAATTTCATATTAAGTATTAATAAAAAATTACTTAATATGAAATTTACGGTATTTATAAGTATATAGTAATTTATGCAGTGTAATATACAAGATTTGAAATTAAATTGTTAATTAAAACTAAATTTCTATTATTTATATCTCACTTTTTATTTGTTTTTATTTTATTGTGGTATGTGGATGAATTTGTACATTTTGCTAATGAAAAAAAAGGGACAAAAATAAAAAAGCAAAATTACAATATTCTAATTAAAATATATAATATAGTGAAAATAATTGTTTTGAGATAGAAAGCAAGAAGTGGTGCATATAGTGGATGTTGGGTGGTGTCACTTTCATTTTTTATTGTAAGATTTTTCTGTGGTACTTTGCTTCTTAATTGTTTACTAATTTCTCTAATTTTTTATTTTTTATTTAATAGTTGTGTCACTTACTTCCATCTTCTATTGTAAGATTTTTCAATGGTAGTTTACTTCTAAATTGTTTACTTTTTAATTTTTTTATTTAATAATGTTTGGTACACTTCACGCCACTAGCCTAATTGTCAACTAATTTAAAAATTAATTTTTTTAAAAATTTTACTTAAAAAATTTCTTCGATTTTAAATTAAATTGTTTACTAAATTAGTTTTTAGGTTAGTTTTTTTAAAAATTAATTAATTTGATGAAAACTTAGATTTTTTTTTGTCTTTTGAGCTAAATTGGATATTTTTTTGTCTTTTTAGTTAATATATATTAAATATATATATTTATTAAAAAGACATATATATATATATATATATATATATATAGATAGAGTAAACTTCATTACCTTTATAATTATTAAAGATTCTTTTAGAATTAATTTTATTGATTGACATTAACAGAAGTTTGTTGCTCAGACATTCTAAGATCTGTCAAAACAGATCCAGAAGTGAATTCTAATTTTTTATTTAAGGATCCAGTTCTCTGTCTTAGATCAGCTATAGTTGTTGTCTGATTTGTATTTGTCAAAAACTTGGCTTTAAATCTAATTTAGAAAAAATATTGTACTATACTTGGTATCAAAGTCAGTATATGCAGGATATGCCTTGCTAATTTATCTGTATACTTATATGTATAAATATTTTTATGTATAAAATGCTTTTGTATTATTATGTATCTTAGTTTATAATATTTATAATTAATGTTGGTTATGGTACGTTATCGAAGTCGCGTTGGTTAGGAATTAAGATCCATTTACAGAGATAATTGGATATCTAATGATACCATATATATATATATATATATATATATATATATATAAAGGTCTCTAGAACACAAAATCAGAACCATAAAGTAAAATGCTTAGCATAAAAGGGGGAACACAAAATCAGAACCATAAAGTAAAATGCTTAGCATAAGGGGGGTGGGGCTACCGAACATTGTAAAGTGGTGAGAAAAATTGAGTTTCAAAAAAGGGTAATAAAAAACTAATTTCAGTTAATTTTGTTAAAAAAATTGCAAAAGTCATGTTTAGATAGTTGTTTAAAAGTTTTTTTTTTTATCTTTTTACTTAAAATTATTAAAAAGTGAACGCCAAAAAGGATGCTTTTTGTTTTTGTGCTAAAATTCTAAAAACTAACTTTAACTAAATAATTTTATTTATTTATTTAATTTAAAATAACAAATAAAAATATCGACTTAAAACATGAATTAAAAATTAATTTTTTAGACTTTTTGTTTAAAGTTGTTGGAATCTGTGAATTTTATTGGTCATTGAAATTCAGATTTCACTAGTTAGATCAATTATAATTGGATTGGCCATTCAATTGCAATTGAAACCTGAAAATTAACAGCCATGAGTGGCTATTGATTTTCAGGGATAACCCTCCAAATGGAAAATGCATGTATCATGAATCTCTCAAAGAAGAGGAAGGGGCTGGCTCCCGGAAGGAGAAGAGACAGAGCCAGGTGTTCTGTTTGATTCTTCTCTTGGGAGCTCTGAGGTCTCAGAAGATGAAGAGGAAGAGACAGAGACGAGAAGGGTCACAGCCTGAATTCAATTGCCATAAATGGCAATTAAATTCTCTGTGCCTACTCAACTCTCTGGGACTCTTCTCCTCCTTTCCTCTGTGGCTATAAAAGGCATGTCTCCATCTGAGAAGACAGATAAGACAACAACGTCTGATACACAGAACTGTAGAAAAATAGAGCAAGACCGAAATCTCAATACAGAGAGGTGAGAAAGCTGAGATACAATCTGTGGTTACGGAGTAAGCCGCAAGA
>JAOTRH010218575.1:0-10611 GCA_034768845.1 Heliamphora exappendiculata
AAACATAAAAAAAAAAGTTGTAAGAAAGAAACATAAAAATAGTACTCCAACTATCATACTCTCACAAATATGGAAAATCCTACAAGTATTTACAATAATTATAATGCTAAAACAAATTACAAGAAATAAAAATAGATATCTCACTCAAGCCATTTAAAAACTAAAAATAACCCAATAATAGATTTTGCAAACCAAATCAAGTCATTAAATTTACAACATATACTGCGAACAAACTAATTTCAAATGTTGAAGTTTACAAACCTAATAATCATTAAGTAGATAATTGCAAAAAATATATATATATTCATTACTTTCTATGACAACACTCTCCTCTCCATGATCATCGTAGTCATCCAAAATTATTTACATTATGCGACCTTCGTTCGTTCATAATTGAGGAACCTAAACAATTTAAAAATTAATCAATAACTTACAATAAATAAAATCTCAAACTTTATTTCAACAGTCAAATAAATAAATAAATAGTTTAGTTGCCTTTAATTTTTCTTCATAACTAATTTTGGGCACACATCAATGCCTCAATTGTCTTTGGATGAAATCGGCTATAGTGTAGACTCAACAATCTTCCACTAGTGTTAAAAGTCAAAATATTCCTTGCAATGCGTTTTAAAAAAGGATATTTTAGTCTATTTGTTCTCTACAAACCCAATTATCAAAGTCATGGGGTTCTTGGTAACACTCCATCCTTAATGTAATGATCTAACTCTAACTTGATATTGGCTATCTATCTATTACAACTAACAAATATATTAAAATTAGAGAAAGAGTCTTTAGTTCCAAATTGAGGACCCCATATGACATCATGAGATAAAAAATTAACACTATTTGATCCTTTATTCTTCTCCTTAAAATTGTATTCCTCAATTAAGTTATAACAAATGCCCATAATTTTGTTAGCTTCATCATAAGTCCTCTCACAAAAATCAAGGATAAAAATCATTTCAACAACTTAATTTTATATCGTGGATATAAACCGCCGCTACACTCGTGATGCCATGAACTATATTTCAATTCCTTTAAAATTTTTCTAACATATTTGATACCATGGATAAAAAGGTGCACGTATAAAAGTGCACTTTTTAATTCATAATTTATATTTTGTTAGACTTATTTTATATTTTATTATGTTTTATTTTATTTCTTTTTGTGTTTGATGAGTATTTTAGAAGTTTTTTAAAAAAAATAAAAAGAGAAAGAACATAGAAGAGATGAGTACATTGAAGATTGAACATTAAATAATAAATATGGAGTATTAAACTCATGCTTGTGTGGTTCAAATGGTTTAGTTTGTAGTTTGTTTAACTTGAATTCATGGTTTAAAACTTATTAGAAGTGTTTAATTGCTTCATTTTTTAGAAAACTGGATAATTTCCTTTACATTTGTTGGACATGAAGATATGATTGAAGACAATTAATTGGAAAGATGATGACAATCATTGAAGACAATTGATTAGAAAGTCAAATAAGGATATGATTGAAGACAATTGGTTGGAAAGATGAAAGACAAGCATTGAAGATAATTAATTGAAAAGCCAAAGAAGATTGCTGAATCTTGAAATCCCAGTTGACGTTGGGCATGCATAAAATGAAGGGTATGGAGAGGGTGCAAATATATGATTGAAGATAATTTGTTGGAAAAAGGAAGACAAGTATTGAAGACAACTGACTGGAAAGTTAAAAATGGTTGCCGAATCCGGGCATTGAAGACAATTAACTGGAAATCCCAGTCGATGTTGTTCATGTATAAAGAGAAGGGTCTAGAGAAGGTGCAAAGGCAAGGGAGGCAAAACAAAAGTTTGGATCATTACACAATCTATGAGGTTCGACACACGTACAATCATTCACTATACTAAATTCTACATTGATACGAAGAATTGATTCTAACACTATCAACACCTAAGTCACATTATAAAATGACTCTAATTTCTCACAAATATCTTTTGCTATCTCCCAATCGTTCACGCTTGGCATGTAATCATAGGATATATCACATTGTTTCAATCAAAAAAAAAAGAAAAGAAATTTTTATAAATCAAAGCAATAGAAAGCATCAAATATGTAGAATTTCAATGTATTTTACAATCAAGGACCAACTATTTAGTATTTGAAACACTCAAATGTACTCCAGTTTCTACAAACTAATGTTTGTTTTTTCTTAAGTGATGTGATTCAAAACATAACAATATCACCAATCCTTGTAGTTCCTTCACCATTGACATTCAAACAATCTTGGACAATCAAATTAAAAATGTATGCAGTATAACATATATATAACAATGATACATTCCAGTTTCTACAAACTAATGTTTGTTTTTTCTTAAGTGATGTGATTCAAAACATAACAATATCACGAATCCTTGTAGTTCCTTCACCATTGACATTCAAACAATCTTGGACAATCAAATTAAAAATGTATGCAGTATAACATATATATAACAATGATACACTTAAGATAAGTTGAAAAAATATTTTTATGTTTTTAATCAAACCAATTAAAAAATATTCTTTTTACGTTTTAAATTAATCATTGTCGTGGAATGTGAGAAGTAAAGAATTAAACATCAAAACTCAACATACGAGAATTTTTACATAAAAAACCCAACTTGAGTAAAAAACTATGGGATTAATCGTAGCCCAGGTAAATCAAGCACTAACCAATTTAATAGTTACAAGACACCTAATTACAGACTTTGATCGAATTCTCAATTCAAACGCCTTAAGTTATCTTACCAAATTCACATGCACCGTTTTTCGCTTGATCACCACAGCAACAAATCTTCGAAGTTTTACAAGTATCGAATCTTCAATATTTTCATACCGGCAAAATCCTCCATCGATAAACTTAGAACGCTTTATAAGTTGAACACGAACAATCTTGAAATTTTTGAAACTCGAAATGAACTTCTGATCTTCTTTAGAATCTATGATTATTTGAAGTGTGGAAGTTAATTTTCGTGGCTAGCCTATGGTCCTTTATATAGGCCTCAAAACCAGGCAATTGGAGTTTCAATCGAATTAAAACTGCCTGGGTTCCGCTCGAACACACTTGGAATCGGTCGAGCGATTATGTGCCAGACTACTTTTTGCTCTTGCGTGAACCTACTTAATTGATATGTACTCTTGGCTTCTTGTGTTGTACTTTAGTCTCCCAGTTTGAATAATAATCTGATCAAAGTCTTTTAATACAATACAAACTTATGACTCCAAATCAAATTAGGATAATTACTTAAGAAATTCAAACAAATCAGAACTGCTAAATTTATCCAATTATAAGAAGCATAAACACATTAGGAATTTTAAACTTATAACACAATCTGAATTGCCACAATAAATTTGGAAATTAAATTCTTATAAAATAATAATTAATTTCCTAACAATTTTTTCCTTGACAATTCTAGGTAAATACAAAAACTCCTAACAATGCCAAATATATAATATTCAAGTAGTAGTCTTCCAGAAGAACTCTTCATGCAATCATGATTCAAGCAAACTTCTTTTTTTTTATTTTTCATCTCCTGATCAAAAAAATATTGACAATTTCTCCAGAAAGATCAAATTAATAGACATTATTAGAAAATCAGTTTAAATTAGATATATTCTAATTCAAGCCAAAAATAAATGCTATTCGAAAAACAGAGTCCCAAACTAAACATATCTCCCCCTCTTTTTGAGTATGTTCTGAAAGTGCCGCTAAGAAAATAACATGAAAAATTTAAAGAGGCAATCACATGAAGTTGTTTTTCTTGAAAAATAATGTTTATAAACTCTCCACTTTTATTATTTATTTATTTATTTAATTTTTAAAATTTAACAATATTAAAATGAAATAAATTCTTTTGACATTCAAACCAAAAAAATATAAATCATTTAATAAAAATCAAAGTTTATTGAATTTTTAAAACAAAAATGAACTTAAGATTTAATTAATGTCACCAGAAAATAAAAAAATAACTTAGGCAAGAGTTTACTCGTTTTTTTCTTTCAAATTTTGGATTCAATCCTTATATGTGATTAATATTTCATGAAATATATTTGAATATTTTAAAGAATTTTTATACTTTTGAAGTCAAATCGAATAAATTTTTAATGCATATCTGTTGAAGAAAGATGAAAACTCTTCCTAAAATAGAATTGTATATAAAAAAATTATTTGTACTTTATTCGACGACTATCACATTGATATGAACAAAAAAACAAAGTTCGCACAGGTAATCACTTCCTTAAGCATGTTTGTACAGCAGTATAAGTGGAGATTTTCACACTAAGACGAACGAGAAAGCAATATTCATATAGGTAGCTATTTTCTAGTGCATGTAAAAAAAAAAAAAGCATCCGGGTTTCACATAAACAAAAATGCAAGATTTGTATAGGTAGCTATTTTTATAAGCATTTTATAACACAAACAGTTCTCAATAAGAATGAACCAATTGATAGATAAACAGATGGGGGTGGTTGTAGACATCAATATCAACATAGGAATCCTATCACCATGGTCAATCAAAAAGTGTTCATTAAAAAATATTAAAAAAGGTTCTAATGAAAATTTTGAATACAAGTTCGGATATTTTTTATTTGAAAAATAATCAAGTAAACTCAAAATTATAATGTTTTAACTTTTTACAGACAAAAATTAATAAGTCAGTTTTTCATTTTGACTTATTTCATACAAAATTGATTTACTTTGGTTTAATCGAGTATTATAGAATTTGAAGTGAAAAAAACTATATATATATATATATCCCTTTTTTATTTTTTTGTTTTTAAAGAGAGAGATAAACATGATTTCAAGACACATGTTTTAGTTGGAGTATTTTCAAAGGTTTTGACAACAAGACGATTTTTTGAAGCACTGTGAATTAGATTTCTTATCAAACTTGATTTTTTAACCTATACAGCTCGAGTTTTAGGTAAAGATATTATGGGAGTGTTGGGTTTTTGGTCAAAAATAGCTTTCTGCCAGTTGACTCCTCGAGCGCCCATTGAGTTCGTTCGAGCGCTCGACTGCTCGACTGCAAGTGAGTTATTTCGTCTATCTGCCAGTTATCTGCTCGAGTGCTCAGATAGTTCGCTCGAGCGTCCAACTGCCAGCGAGCTGTTTCATGTAACAATCTAATTTGGTCATGTAATGTTTTAATTTTTCTTTCATACATATACGATAACAAAGGTTTCAACTGTCTACATGAAGGTTGGATATGACCGAAAATACAACAATAATGACATATAGACACAAATTTTTTAGAATCGATTGATTGTGGCGAATAGTTTTTAAAATAGTTTCTCGAAAATTGGGTCTTGAATTGATGAGAACTTTTCAAAGTATTTTGATCAAAACCTGTAAGCACGTTGACTGCTTTAACAAAATTGATTTTACTTGAAGTCTTCTAAGCAAATAAAATTTCAACATACCCTAATCCAGTTCGATTTGACGTCACTTTTTGAACACTCAAAATTTCTTACAACTTAGGGATCCTGCATTCAACTTCTTGAGAGTGGTATTAGTAGCAAGCAGTTCAGATTTCAACTCTTTGATTCTCGCCTCAAACGAGGTTTTTGAATTTATTGAGTTTTGTAATTCCATTTCTAATTCTGAAACTTCGAATTTAAGGGAATCACAAGACTCGATAAGTTCATTCCTCTATCTGTCAGAGCTGATCGATTTTTCAGACATTTTGGATTTAAAAATTTTCTGTTGAGAAACAAGAGCTTGGGACTCAGTCAATTCTGATTTAAAGCCTTCGTTCATCTTTTCAAAGATTTTAATCTTCAATAACAACTTAGTAATAACTTTTTTCATTTTGTAACTTTCTCTGTGTAATTTATCATAAGCCCACTGAAGATTTTCTTTACTACCATCGTCTGAATCTGAACATGAATCATCTTTTTCGGAATCATTGTGAAAAACACTCGATTCTTGGTCAGGGTATTCAGATTTAGAGGAGTCAGCCGATGTAGTAAAAGCCACAAAATTACACTCTTTATTATTTAATTCGGATTCTGTCTCATTATCACTTGACTCATCATCCTACGTGATAATTTTTTTTTCTTTTTATTTAGACAATCATGAGCAATATGACAACACCCCTGACATTCAAAATACTGTATCGTCTGATTTTGATTTTTTGAAAAAAAATTCTCATTTTTGTAGCATTCTTACTTTTGTCACCAGTCTTTCGAACTTGTCATTGAAGTTATATTTTTTATTTAAAATAAATTTTTTAATTTTTTAAGTTTAAAACTCATAACTTCAAGGTTAAAGTCCATCTCACCATCAGTAGATTCTATGTCAACCTTTGAAAATTTTAAAACAATGTCTTTCGATTTTTTAGATTGATGTAAAGTTGACTCATAAGTCTGAAGGTTTCTAACCAACTGTTCCACTTTAAGAAGATTAATATCTTTGCTTTCTTTAATAGCGGTGACTTTTGGTTGAAATCTTTCGTGTAGCGATTGTAAAATTTTTCGAACAATATGAGATTCTAAAATTTTTTCTTCAAATATAAAACAAGAATTCACAATATCACTCAATGTTGCGTAAAATTCATCAAACGTCTCACTTTTTTTCATTCGTAAAGTTTCAAAATTAGTAGTGAGTCTTTGAAAACTTGAAATTTTGACTATTGAAATGCCTTCATGAGTAACTTTAAGGATATTCCATACTTGTTTAGTAATTTCACACATACAAATTCGTAGAAATTCTTCCGGTGTGACACCACTAAATATGGCATTGATAGCCTTACTATTTCAACCTATATTTTCAAAATTCGTTTTATCCCATTGTTCGGTTGGTTTTAAAATAAAATTATCACAAGACTTGACAATATGTGAGTATAGCCATTAACAATAGAAATTTAAACTCTTTCATCGATAGATTTCAAAAAAGTCCTAATTTGAGCTTTCTAATAAGGGTAATTTCCTTCATCCAACAGGGGTGTTCTAATATTTAGGTTTCCTTCTCTCGAAAATCTCATGAAAAAGATTGATTAGAACCATTTTATTTTTCAAAAAAAAAATTTTAATCAAAAAATATAATAGCCCCCCTTTTTAATCAAAAATAGATTATTATAAATATTTTTTGAAAAAAAATATAGTTATTTTTGAAAAAAAATAAACTTACTCTCATACCAATTGAAAAAATATTTTTATATTTTTAATCAAACTAATTAAAAATATTATTTTTACGTTTTAAATCAATCATTGTCATGAAATACGAGGAGTAAAGAGTTAAACATCCAAACTCAAGACGCGAGAATTTTTACGTGAAAACTCCAACTTGGGTAAAAAACTATGAGATTAATCATAATCCAGGTAAATCAAGTATTAATCAATTGAACAGTTACAATACACCCACTTACAGACTTTGATCAAATTCTCAATCCAAACTATCTTGCCTACTCTACGTGCATCGCTTCCCGTTTGATCACCACAGTAACGAAATTTCAAAACTTCACAATTATTGAATCCTCAATACTCTTACACTGGCCGAATCCTCCGTCGGTAAACTTAGAACGCCGTCTAAGTTGAACACGAATATTCTCGAAATTTTTAAAACTTGAAAGGAACTTCTGATCTACTTTAGAATATCTAATTATTAAAGTGCAGAAGTTAATTTTTGTGGCTAGCCTATGGTCCTTTATATATACTTCAAAATCAGGCAATTAGAATTTCAATCGAATTAAAACTGCTTGGGGTCCACTCGAGCGCACTTGGGATCGCTCGAGTGGTCATATGCCAAACTGCTTTATGCTCTTGTGCGAACATACTTTATTGACTTATACTCTTGGCTTCTTGTGTTATACTTCAGTCTCCAAACTTGAATAATAATAATCTGATCAAGATCTTCTAGTACAATACAAACTCATGATGCCAAATCAAATTAGGATAATTACTTAAGAAATTCAAACAAATTAGAACTCTTAAAATTATCAAATTACAAGAAACCTAAACACATTAGGAGTTTTACATTTATAATACAACATGAATTGTCATAATAAATATAAAAATTAAAATCTTTCAAAATAATAATTAATTTTCTAAAATAAGTGAACTACATTATAATTTATACAAGACAATTTTAATTATCTAATCATTTGTAAACAATTATGCAAAGTCATAGTAGACAATTTTTTATCAACATTCAATTCTAACATTCAATTAATAGGAACATCAAACATAATTTCTTTTGTGTGCGAGAAGGTACATAAATAAAGCTAAACAAATAATTTAAATAATTACAACACAAAGTAAATAATAAGTAATGACCAAAAAATTTATAACATAAAAATAAATAATTACCTCATAATTTGGCTTTCTAAGCTTCAATAATCATTAATATAATGTATCGTGGCAACCATAAGACCTCTCTTTTTGTTGTTATAAGTCCACATGTCGTTAATAATTGCAATTCTACTTAAATTTCTTCCTTTTTTTCATCAAAACACTCTTTCTTATTTGATCATTTATTTTTAAAATGTTACTCTTTAGTTTGTTCTTAGAAATCTTATTAAATAATGGTTAAAGAGCAACTGAATATTCTAAATTCTATGTGTTCAACCATAGTAAGAGAATTCTCGTGCAAGATAACCATGTTAGTAAGCATTTTCTTTGCTATATCTCTATCAAAATGCTAAACTTATTTTTTCATATGCCTTATTTTGTTCTCTTATTAGAATTTGCTATCTCATATTACTAATATCTTTAAATCTTTGCTTGGGACATTTTTTGAAGTGCTAATGCAAAATTCTAGTTCCTTATCTACTATCCTCTACGTATAACATTCTATAGTAGTTATATTATGCTTTATTTTTTTCATTAATCTTTTTTTAAAGTGGTTTCATATAATTGAAAATTTTCTTCTTTTATCAAATTTTTATGGCATTCCAGTTGGGTTGAAAATAAAGGGTTTCTTTACGATCCTTGTTGTTATTGGTCTCATCCAATTGCAAATGAGAGGACAAAGTGGTGATAGGTAAATGCGCTAAGTCAACTGGGTCAGAGTTTGATTCTAATAAACAATCTTGATTTTTTATTTTTGATTATTTTTAAAAATAATATAAGTTTCTATTTGTTTATTAAGAACAATTAAAATATTCTTTAAAAAAAATACACTTAGTTGCAGAAGCCCTTTTTGTGGGCTTTTAAGCCCAAAAGCAGCTCATTTAAAGCCTGGAAAGAGGAACCCAACAGCTCGAGCCTTTCGGGTCCTTAAGCAAAAGCAGGTTCCTAATTTATAGTGCCTTTTCAGTCTTTCAAACAATACTAAATCCTAAACTCCGAATCTTAAACATTAATTTTTTTTTGAATATAAAATTATGTAACAATAAAAAAAAAAATTAGAACAACTTTTTTCTACTTAAAATGGGCTTTTGGACTCAAAAGCAGCCCATTTGAAGCCTGGAAAGAGGAACCCAACAGCTTGGGCTTTTTGGGTCCTTAAGCAAAAGCGCGGTCCTAATTTCGTTCCTTTTTCGGCCTTTCAAGCGACGTTCTAAATCAAAGCCGAGAGTCATTATGTAGATTTGCAATTCGGTTTCAAATCGATTTTTTTAAATTTTATTTTTTAACCTTTAAATTAAATTAATAAAAAAATATTTAGTCAACCATAATTTTAAACTCTTAATAATCAATCAACAAATGAATTTTTTTGGCTTCTAACATTTTCTGACTTCAAGTAAAAAAGACAAAAAAAAGATCAGCGCCATGTTTGGGATAATTGTTTATTTGTTTATTTTGTTTAGTTTATTTTTATTTTTAATAAATTTTTTTTATTATTTAATTGAACTATTATACTTTTTAACTCTTCTCATCGAGATGAGATAAAAATATAAATTTTTTAATCAAAATATAAAAAAATTCCAAAAAGACAAAAATAAGTCACATTTAATGTTACTTATTTTCTTTTTTATTGAATTTTTAAAATTTTTTTTATCAATCTTTTTTATTTTTTCCAGTTCATCTTATCAAAAGACAATTTGGAAAAATAAAAAATTTTAGTCAAAAGAATTTTTTTACTTAAATTCAGTTTTAGTGTGTGGAAGTTTTTTATCCACTAATTTTTAAAAACAAGCAAGTTAGTTGATTTTTTAGGCAGATTTAACTCAGCAATTTAGGTAATTTGGCAGGTTGAATAGTTAAAAAAAAAAAAACCAAATAACTCACTAAATTTAATAATTATTAGCAAGTATATTTCATTATTACACATTTCATACTTCAACCAAGTATAATTTATTCTAATAAATTCTAAATTTTTTTAGAAACATAATAGATTAATTTTTAGTCTTTCCAACTATAACTGATAATATATTCATCTAAATATCTAACTAAAATAGTATTTGTAATAATAAAAGTGCTTAAATGGTTCATGTTTACAATAAAAATAAAAATAAAAATAAAAATATTTTTACCAACAAGCTGCTTATACAAAATTACAGCAAATTAATTTAAATTATCAATAACAAATATTAGTAGTGATACAATATCGAGGGATCAACAACAATCAACAATTAAGAATAAATCAAAAAAACAAAAGAGCAAGAGACTAACAATAAGCTAAGAATAAAATTGTGTAAATTAATTAGATTCACGAATGATTTG
>JAOTRH010218586.1:0-10611 GCA_034768845.1 Heliamphora exappendiculata
TATTATGTGCAAAACATTGGTATGTGTTAATTCTTTTTAATTATTTTTAAAAATTTCAGTTTGAGTTCGGATTGAGGTCTTGTTTCCACGAGCATATAGAAGATGTGATCATCAGGATCACCATGGGGTGAGCTTCAATACTCCAATGCCGTCCGATTGAATGACCATTTAATTTCTTCGAATTTTCTTCCATATATTTGATGAATTAATGTGGTGATTTGATGATGACGACGATGACAATCAGGGTTCTCATCCAAATTCTGTGCAGCTACGTCACGCTCCCTCTCTATGCCCTTGTAACTCAGGTAATTAAAACAACTACTTGATTTTATAAAAGAATAGCTCAATTAAAAAATCAATTCAGTCCAGTAAAAAATTAGAGAGAAGCCGAGCTCATTTTATAATACTACTAAAAATATTTTTACATACTGTGGTCAAAGTTTTGAGTGCCGTACGTTTTAATTCACAGTTTTAAAATATAAATGTCATATATTTTTCTCTGTTTCGGTCTCTCAATTATTTAATTATGTTTTTATTTATTATTAATTTATGAAAATCAACAGATGGGTTCAACAATGAAACCAACCATATTCAACGAAAGAGTTGCGACCGCCCTACGTAACTGGCACCACACAGCCAAGAAACACATCAAGCACAACCGCCAATCCGGCTTGACCACTCCGATGTCGAGCCGCCCGGGAACGCCGTCCCATCACTTGTCCCCGCTCCACCTCCTCCGCCACTACAAGAGCGAGATGGACAGCGTTAACACGTCTCCCAGACGATCCAACCTTGACGTCGACCAGTGGGACACCGATGGATCGCCGTCGCACCACCACATCCAGGGCGACGGATCTTCCTCGCACCAGCACCAGCACCAGGTGGAGCTTACTTTCGTGGACCATGATCGCAGAGAGGTGCACCAGGACGAGCCGAGCTCGAGCCGAGTAGCTCCGCTGCCTCAAACGGAGCGCGCCGTTCAGCAGCATAAGATCGACGTAGGGCCGAAAGACTTTTCGTTTGACAGAAGAACGAGTTCGTGAACGGCCATGGAGGATTGTCGAAATTATATTGTGACTCAGAAATACAACGTCACCATGTTAATATTCAGTATTCATTTTTAGCACGTTTGAACATATTATATTAATATGGTGAGGTAGCATCTTTTGACCATGAAATAATTACGGAATAATTTCTGAAAGGATCGGAAGATCTCTTTTTACATTGCGGCGGGAAGGTGGCTTTGAGATTGGCCACGTGGAGGTCTATTATAGGCCTCCAATTCGTAAGTGTTACTTTGTAAAGAATAGAATTGTTTCTCTCTTCTTGCTTTTGGGAAATCTTGGCCGCGCTTAAAATACAAAATTGAAACTTCCGATTGGATGTGAAAAGAATATAATTGTTGTTGTAACAAACGGTCAATTGGCTCCATTCAACCCTTTTTTTTTTTTTTTTTTTTTAATTTCTTCAATCCACTAAGAATGCTTTATTAGTTTTTTTTTTTTTTTAAAACAGCAAAGCAAGAAATAAATTAATTACAAAAAAACAATTACAGTTGTTGTAAAAAAAAAAAAGGAACATTTTAGATGAACTGACCCAAAGGATATCAGTCCAAGCCGAATGCACCCACAAGTTTGGTAAGAAGCCAAACTGAAGAGCACGACCCAGTCAAAAACGAAACCAGCAAAAACACACTCTTCAACCTGACTTTTACTAACCAAGGGTAAGAAACACCAGGAGAGATGAAAACAACCACTTCTAATTCTCATTTAATTAAAGGGAATTTGATCCGCTCACTTGAACTAATTTTCAATTTTAAATGGTTTCGTTCGAGTTTTTATAACGGTTAGGCCCTATTTGATAACATTTTTATTTTTTTTATTTTTATTTTTGTTTTTAAATTTTTTGTAAACTGTAAAAAAATATATATATTTGAATTATTTCTATTTTTTAAAAACTATAAACAATTTTTAAAATTTACTAAATTCTCGTAAATATAAAAAATACATTTTTATTTGTTTTGTAAACAAATTTTTATTTTATTTTTTTTCTTCCATCACCTCCGGTCGCTAAATCTGACTACCACCTCCAACTATTGTATTCGGTCACCACCTCTAACCACATCACCTCAGGCTACCGATTCTTACCACTATTTTTGGCCACCATTCTCTTACTATTATCCTTATCTAACACCTTCAGCCATTATCATTCAACCACTACCTGGTTATCCACTCCGGCCACCACATCTGACCATGACCTCCAACGATCATATACGATAACTACCTCCAATCACTATTGTTATCTCTTACTATTATTTCTAGCTAATATCTCCAGTCATCACCTCTGAACACCACCTTTGGTCACTAACAATTTCTCTTACTGTTCATCAATTTCTCATATTTTTTATTCGTTATGTTCCGCCTAATAAGTGATAGTTACCATTTTTCTTATTTTATATCATTAGATATGCGAGAGTCTCGTGCACAAGAAGTTATTGAACAATCTTGTGCACAAGAAGTTTTTGAACAAATTAAAAACGTCACATCAACATATTAATATAGTCCGTTTAACTGATACACGCAAGAGATATATTCAAAAAAAAATTTAAAAATAAATCTTACATTAACGAGCCACGATTATTGCAAATCAGTTCAATTGATCCCATATTAAAGAACCCGTGTTGTGAACGAATTAATTAAACGCATCACGTAAATATATTAACACATTATTTGTTATTTGTTGAATAATTTCTCAATGAGCTAGCACTGTACGGCCAAACATTAATTGAAAATTTTCTCTACGGATTCAAACAATTTTTTTCTACCCCACACTTTGCGTCAATATCCAGCCGTAATTGAACGAGTTCTGAACCTGCCCCGTGGAGCGGGGTGTTTCATTTGACTTCACACTAGGCCTATCAACACTTTTACCCACTTGTATTGCTTGCCCAACCGGCTTCTAGATATGCCTTAATTGTTTGGCAAATTTATTTTAGTAGTTTTTAGTCTTTTTTTTTTTTTACTATTAATCTTAATTATAAATTATAATATGTCTCAAATATTTAGGTCCTGATAAGTATTTTTGATTTTTTGATTTTTTAGTTAAACACGTAAAAAATTTAAAATTTCTTCGTTTGGTTAAAAAAGGAAAAAGTTAAAAAATATCAAATCAAAACACAAATTCTCATAATATTCTATTTAAACTCTCACCACTTTTAAAATATAATAATAACCATTATTTATAACTTATTTATTACAGTTACTAACTAAATATAATTAATAATGTCCACATATTCAAAGAGTTCAAACCCTGAGGTCTCCCCTTCCCCACTTAACTACCTAATATTTATATATATAAGAGTAAAATTATCTATTTTGAACTAAAAACAAAAAAATTAACTTTTTACCCAAACAATTAATTTCAAAAAATTTAACTTAAAAACTAAGTTACCAAACAACCTTCTTTAAGTCAAATTTAATTTTTTGGTTAAAAACGTAAAAAAAACAAAAAACAAAACAAAATAAAACAAAACAAAATAAAAAAACTACCTTTTAAACTAGTTACCAATTAGACCTTTATAACTTCAACTATAAATTGTAATTAATTTTTTTATTTCAATTACAAGTTATAATTTTTATCAAATACTCACAAGTTATTTTATAAATTATAATCTATAAATTATTAATAATTTCAACAATGCCAATCACCACCCTTAATTGATTGCTATCTTTTTTCCTAAAGAATAATGTTAGAATTACTAATTTATTTGATTAAATTAGTATTATAAATGAAGTGCCCAATTATAAATATTGATAGAATAGATTCCACATAAATTATATTTAAAATCAATACTTGCAATTAATTGTGGCACATCAATTAAAATACTAATTTTATAAAAATAAGTTAGCTATTTTAACATTATTGTTTTTAAAAACTTTGGACTTTGAAAACTAGTTGGGGGCATTGGATGTTTGACTTAATTTGGCAATAATGACTAGGAGAAGATGACTAATTTATATCATATTATAATATTAATATTTTTAAAAAGAAAAGAAAAAAAAAAGTAAGCATCGCATTTTCTATAAGTTTTAATAATAAGCAATTGGGGATTGAGGCTTGTTCATGATGGTGCTTAGGAACTTCCTTTTCCCATCATGGAGTATTTTTGTGGGCTGGATGACCAATTGTGCCAATCCAATCACACTATTAAGGCCCATATAATGTAATATAAAAAACAAATAAAACCCACTTTTTTGTTGGACATGCCAATTTGGGCCAATTCAATCACACTACTAAATTAAGGCCCATCTATCCAACATAAAAACTAAAAACAAATCCACTTTTTTGGGGGGACCTGCTAACTTTTACTTATTTTGGGCGAGTTTGTGCTACAATTTTGTTACTTTTCACTTTGAGAGTTTATTTATAATTACTTCTTCTTTTCTGCATCATTCTCCCTATAATTGCGATTTATTGTATTCATTTAATTTAAATATTGTTATGATTGGAATGAATAACTCTTTCTTAGGGTCGGGCCGAGGTCAATCCGACAAACGTGGTGTAGGGTATTATTGAAACTAGTAGTTCATAGATCGTATCTTGTAGTAAAAGTTGTGAATATTTGGTAAATATTGTAACTTGTAGCTGAAATAAAAAAAATAATTATAAATTGTAGCAGAAGTTGTGGGTGTTTAAAAAAACTTGTAACTTATAACTAAAATTAATAGCAAAATATTTAAAACTACTAACAATAACTTTGCCAAACACCCCAATAATAGATTTGGTTTCAAAGATATTTCAAACCACAATAAATCCAAATGCCATATTTTTTAGGAATTCGGCAAAGAGATTAAAATAGTGGGTTTTACATGTTCTCTAGTCCAACTTTTGTTGCCGGATAAAGTAGTACGAACAAGAGTAGCAAATGTGTGATCCGTATGTTTTTTAATCGGTCATTTGTTTATTAGATTTAAGTATAAGTAGGCCATTTAAAACAATTATATTGACCGTGTGAGATTATTTGGGAACAAACTAATACCAAGAGGAGAGTGGAATTTTAAAATTTAGGTTTTTTCGAACTATTTTTCTACTAAATTCAATTGTCAAGAATAATTATATCATTTTATCTTTTAGATTATCACATGCTAATCAGATATTGTAAAAATAATTTTATAATATAATTTACCCTTGATAGTCTTTTCTATTGTCCCATAGTATAACTAATCCCTAATAACTTTTTTTATTAGAAACGTCGATAGACATAAATGCATTGCAAATCAAACATAATTGATCAAATAGATATATTGGATAAAGTAACACATCTCTTCAAATAGAGAGAAAATAACGCAGGGAGACGTATCGGTTAGAGAAACACTAACAACGAAATTAATAAGCCTGCTTGATATTTAAAATTTTTATTTATCAGCAATCAAATTTCTATAAGGCTTACATTTATTATTTGTAATCCACGAAACCCTAATCAAAGTAGAAAATAAACAAGAAAAGAAAATATTTGTTAGCAAAACAACAATAACAAAATTTTCCAAAATCCAAAGAATTAAGTTAACTAAGCTCAAATCTAAAAACTAGAACTACAAATAAAATTGCAAAAAAATAGAGCTTAAAACAAATTTGGCAGTAGTTAGCAAAACAAAAGTTTCCTAAAATAGCAAAATTACAATTTCTAGGCATAAACAGTGGATTTTGGCTGAAATCCAACTTAATTCGTGCTATTAGCAATAAGCCTTGTTTGTCGGGTCATTTTCTATCGAACATAGACCTTTCAAAACTAATGTTGGGATTTAAATACAAATCCCCGAGTGCAAATAGAAATAAAAAACATACACACACACAAAAAAAATCACACAAAGATTTACGTGATTTGGCATAACTTGTCTACGTTCGCGGATGCGAAAAATAATCCACTATAACTATAGAATGTACAATTCTGATATAAAAAACACTCTAAAATCCAACACACACAACCCGAGTCCCGAAACAAACTCTATTTTTCCACTCAAAGATTACTCTCGTGCTCCTAGTATTTTTCCATTTCTCCTTACATCTCTACACCTTGATTTACTCTTCACACAAATAATTAGAATTTTAAGATTCTATTTATAGAAAGATTCTAAAACTAACCCCATATAATTACAAAGTCCTACATATATTAGATTTTTTGTAGATTCATGACTCCCGCGTCACCACAAATATATATAAATAAAATACTAATTATATGAGTTCACAGAATACAAAACATACACATAAAGGCCTGAGAGGTACATATGTCATACATTGATGGGATCGTTGAGGCTACTAAAATTTTTGCTAAAATAACTCAAAATTTTATTAGCTCGCACATCTAGCGTCAAGATAACTCGGTCGCACATGTCCTTAAAATATTAGCCTTAGAGAGGAAGGGAACTCGAGTGTGGTTGTATGAAATGGATCCATCGATCGAATCTGTAGTAACTGCTGATTGCAAACTGTTGATTTAATTTAAAATTCACACTTTTTAAAAAAAATGAACAAAAACGTATTTGCACCCAATTCTGGTGATCAATCACACAACCTTTTAAAAAAGCAATCACAAAAACTAAACCCACGGAGCCAACAGCTACTCGGGAGTAGATATTTGGTAATTTTAAATCACTATGTGATACTATTTACATATTATTTTTATTTATTATATAGTAAAAAATATTTTGCGTAGAATAAGATTAATTCACCTTTTATTAAGTAAGGATAAAATAAGAGCGAACGACCTACTTAATATGCATTATACATTCTTATTTGTCGAAAGTATCACGCACGTTAGTAATGTCGCATAATACTATAGGAGAGTTATGACTATGTTTGAGATTGGTAAACTAAGGGTTAAATTGAATTAATAGTTTCCACAAAAAATTTATCTCATGTTATTTAATCTTTTCGTCTGCTCAATAAACATATAATTAGATAGTTTAGTATGTACCAAGTATCAGTCAAGATCAATAAAAATAACTTAGTACATTAATGTAATGAAAATTATCCAAACTTTCTCATTAGGAGACATCAATAGTGTTTGGCATTATTATAATTAGTGTCTTATATATTGTAATTTGTAAATAAAATTGTGAGTATTTGGTAAAAATTGTAACTTGTAACTGAAATAAAAAAAAAATAACAACAAGTTGTAACGGAAATTTTGAGTGCTTAAAAAAATTTGTAACTTATAATTAATATTAATAACAAAAAATTAAGAGTTATTAACAATAACTTTGCCAAACACGCATGACAATTGACTCCTAATGTTATTGATTCTTACACAAGTACTAAATCACTGTATAAAGAATTCCTTTATGTCCATTACCAAACAGTAATTACTTGTCAAATATACATGAATAATAATTTTTAATAGAATGATATTTCTATGAGAAATTTTGCCAAAAGTTTAAATATCAGTTCATATTTAAGGATTGATCCCTTCTAACTTTTTTTAAATAAAATTAGTCTTAAAACATTAATATTTATCAAAAATACCTTTAAACTAGATCTTCAGAAGATTACTTTGACGAAATCCTTTCAGGAATAAAAAATCTTACCTAAAAAATCTCTCTAAAAATTTAGCGCCGCAATCATCATAACCCTAACTCCGTTCCCAAGTTCATTTTCAATCGCCGACGTTGCCGTTATCACTGTTGCGCAAATATAACTGATAGATGTATCAGTTGATAGTCTGCCTTGTATTTTTCTAATCACTCAAGCGTAAATACAACTGATAGATGCATCAGTTGATAGTCTGCTTTGTATTTTTCTCTAATCCTACATCACAAAACAGAATTGATACATGTATAGTTGAAAGTCTGCGATAGAGGGTGACAGCGAGGAAGGACGACGCCTTACTCTCTCTGTAGACCGTTCGCACGTGAAAAGGATGGGGATGAAGCCAACGAATGTTTGGATGGCAGCAGAGAGGTGTTGGAATCTGTGAATTCATTGGCCATTGAATTCCAGAATTCAATAATTCAATTGCAATTGAATTGGCCATTTAATTAGCAATTAAATCCAGAAAATCAATATCATTCATGGCTATTGATTTTTCTGTAACCCTCTCCATGATGGAAGGCCTATATATGCTGTCATCTTTCAGTATTCAGAGGCAAGAAGAGAAGAAGAAAGATGCAGAGGTAAGAAGAGATAAAACAGAGAAAAACAGACAATAGAGATGAGAAAGGAGATATACAACTCAGAGTATATTGCAAGCTGTAAGAGAGAGAAAGACAAACGGAGTACGTTCGTAGCCGATCCTTGGTGGTGTTCCAACAATCGTGTAGTCGTTTTATCCTGTGAGAGTGACACCGGTGAAAAACCTACAACACTCTCGGTAGGCGGTGAATCATTCTTAAGGAAACTGCGATTGCAGGACTCAGTTTGCAAATTCTATTCATGTTATTTCTATTATTTCATTTTTCTGTAATTTTATATTATTGTAATTGTTGAAAGTAAATAAATATATATTTTCTGGATCACCGAGCATGTATATATTTTATTTTGACGTTGGTTTGTCTCCCAACAAGAGGTAGGTGGTGATGGTAAAGGACGGATATGAAGGCAACGACAAGAGGCGACAATGGCGAGATCTGGCCATGGACAAGGATAGACGCAATATTTTAATTTAGGAGGGACGAATTGTTCTTGTAAATTTTTATGAGAATATTTATTAAATTTTTAAAAAAATTTTAAAGGGAATAACTTATATAATTATAAAATATTTTGAATTAATACTATTATAATAGTGAATTTTTTTTCAAAATCTTGCCGCCCTCATCCGCCCCACTTTAGTCTGTCTATGGCCATTGAGGTTGCAACAAGAACTGGCCACGGCGGAAGTTGCTCGTGTCGGCTGCAAGGGGTTGGCAGAGTTTCAATTTTATAAGGAGAAAGAGAAACGAAGCCATTAGGGTAGAAAATGAAGAATATAGAAGCGGCGACTAGGGTTTAGATTTTTCAAATTCAAACTTTAAATATGATAAAAAAGAAAAATTAAAATTTTTAAATAGGAGTAAATCAATTATAGAATTTTATCCTAATTTATAATGGGACTAAAATTAATAAAATAATTATGGTATGACAAAAACTCTTATAAGGTCTAAAAAAATGATTAATCCTCAAATTTTTTTATTTTTATCATAGCATGACAAACTTTTAATTCTTATGATGCAAGTAAGAAATTAGATTGGGTTATATCAAATAAAAAATTAGATTGGGTTATATCAAATAAGTTTGTTACGAGGATACATTAGTAAATAACCAATAAAAGTGAATTAAATTAAAAATATCTAATCTGGTAAACTTTGTATCCCAAAATTATTAATCTTAAATCTATTAATACTACTTAGGAGAAGTTGGCAAAGTTTTTCAAATTAAATTTTAGCTTTTTATTACTAATTTAATTATAAATTATAATTTTTTTTAAACACTCATAATTTATCTTACAAGTTATAATTATTATTTTTATTTTAATTACAAACTAAATCGAACATTCATAATTTCTATTACAAATTATAATTTATAAATTTTTAATTTTATTAATACCAAATACTGACTTAGAGTTCGTTTGCCAACCAGTTTTAAGCTGATTTTTTGAATTTTAGTCACTTTAAGCAAAAAAACTAAAAAATTTGTTTGGTTAGGATATATGTGGCTTTTAAATCGAAGATTTAAAGTAATTTTAAATCAAAAGATAAAAAAAATTTACTTAAAGTTGTTATAATTTTTATTAAATTTATTTTTTAATAATTTTATATTCAATGTAGATTTTATTTAATAGATTTTGACGATTAAATTTTAAAAATATAATTTTTATAAAAAATAAATATATATAATAAAAATTATAATTTTTTTAAAAAAATTTAAAAAATTATGTTAAAAGTAAAAAAACTAAAAACTTTTAATTTTAAAAACAAAACATTTTAACCTTTTAAAATTTGAAGTTAAAAAATAAAAAAACTAACTTTAAATTAATTTAAAATCGATTGCGAAACGACTGCTTAATTAAAATTATCAAAACAGCAAACTCCAAATGTGGATAGGAGATTGTTGGAGTCCCCCCAAGAAAAAACGGCAATTGACTTTTGCAACTTTTAGAAAAGAAAAGGACAAAACTCCGGAAAACGCATTATTACGGTCGTCCACGGGTTCTCTTTCCGGCGGCACCTTCCGCCCACCTTTTTCAGCCCGTGTTTGATTAGTTTTTTCAAAGTGATTTTTAAAATTTTTAATTTTTTTTTATAAAAAAGTATATGTCAAATTATATGGAGCGGATGTTATTACAACAGGTAACTTGACACTCGAGATTCAGAGTTGTTCTGACTAATCCAAGTCAATAAGAAATTACACAGCTCGAGAGGTAAATAACTATCTACTCGAGTTGAGTTATTCGGAGTACAATAGAGCTACTCAGGTCGAGTTATTCGGAGTACAGTAGAACTACTCAGGTACAAGTAATTGGTTCAATTTCTACAAGTAATTGATTTGGTCATAAGTCCCAAAAAAGATAAACCGATAATATTAGTTCGGTTATTGTGTTAGTCTAGGACTAATCCGAACCAACCTAAAAACTGAATATAT
>JAOTRH010218597.1:0-10610 GCA_034768845.1 Heliamphora exappendiculata
CTATGAAAGGAAGTCATTGAGGTGAAAGTGACAGAAAATGGGGGACCCTAGTCCATACTTATAAGGCATGAAGAGGTCGAACATCAGAAGGCTAAAAAAAGACCAAAGATTCTTGCGCCCGCAACATTGGAAGTCGCGACTGCAACTCCAAAGTACAAACACAACATTTAGTACATGGCCGCAACCTTCTAAACCTTGCGGCCGTGTCCTTTCCTTTGTAGTTCCTTGCGATCGCAAGGTCCGAATCCTATGATCAAAATCTTCAAAGGTTGCGGGTGTACCCCTTTTGCACCCTTTTTGTATCTCTTATATTCTGGGATTTTTTTTCTATTGTTTATCACTTTCAAATAAGACATTCATGCTGGGTTAGAACAAGAAATAACATTTGCTTAAGTTTAGATAGCAACTCAAGATTTGTTTCATGCAACCAAGATAATTCAAATAGAAGAAAGATAAATCATGTAAGCACAATCACAAAAAAGAACAAAGGTAAAAGGCTAGAAGAACCAAGTGTAACAGGGGCACCCTGGCCCATCACCAAATAAAACCTAGGGCACGTAAGCTTGAAAGAACCAAACGTATCATAAAGCATCAAAATGTATTAGAATGTATATAAAAGGGAGGGGGAAAATCTCTCGCTCTCATTGTCTCTGGCGGACTCGACGGGTAGAAGGGTTGGTATCTGAAGGGTCAACCTCAACGAAGTCAAATAGCTCGTTAAAATCATCGCCGTCATCATCATCGTTGTGGGAAGAAGAAACTACCTTGGGGCGGCTTTGGGCTGATGAGGATTCTCTAGATCGAGCCCAAAAATAAGTGCCAAGGGTGGCACGACCTTGACCTCGAAATGGGGCACGCGACTGTGAAAAATGAATAAGGGTAAAGCTAGAGAAAAGAAAGAGATAAACAGTAAGAGGAAGTTGGGAGGTACTCATAATCTTGATGGCTAAAGGAGCAAAGATGACCCCGGCTGCACGGAGAGGAGCATCCTGCTGGCGGATCGGGGTCTTCATACGACTCATCAGGAGCATGTGGCGATCCAACCAGGCCTGGTCCACCTGCCAAGAGGAAGTAAAAACTGAGCAACTTAAAATAAAGAAGGGTTAAAGAAGAAAGCTATGAAAAGAAAACAAACTTGGCCAATATTTGCTTTGAACTCCGGGGCTGGAGGAACCAAAATAGGGATATCAAAGGGATATCCTGTAATAAGAATCTTGACGGCCCACAATATCTCTATAGCAGCCCCAGCTTCTGCAACCTTTGCTCCTGCACTAACAACACCAATAACCTTAGCTCCTACCTCTGGCACATCTGCTGCAGTTGCTCCTCGTCACCTCCTACCTTGTCCAACTGGGGGATCCCCTGCAACCATTGGACGAGGACCCATCGTTCCCATCAAATGTCCCCTTGCCCATGTTATATAATCTCCAACCGGCTCCAGCATAATGTCTAGGCTGCCCATATAGTATGTCTGACACATGAAAGATGAAGGAGGCATAGGAATCTGGAAGTGATCCAGGCCGAGGGACTGCCAGACGACTCGCTCTCCTAGATACCACTCCCGGTAGAACAGGCCCTCCAGTAATAGCCACAACCTAGAAGTGCCACGATTGCGCATCAGGTCTGCGCCAACCCGACCCTCCATCCTGTGCTAGACTTCCTAATGAACCTATAAGAAAAGAAATTCAATCTGTGGGAATGGTGAAAGCCGTGTAAATAGAGAACAGTATTCAAAATAGAACAGTAGGCTAAAGATAGTGAAAATAGTGAGAATAGTGAATAGTGAACGATGAGAACAAGGTGATCAGTGAAAATAGTGTAAATAGGAAAAAAAAAAAAGAATAGGTCAATGAACAGAGCAGTGAATAGATCAGTGATAAATTAGTGGACAGGCAGAGAACAGTGGGAACAGTGTGAATAGTACAGTACAGTGAACATTACAGAGCAGTGAATAGAGCAGAGAACATGAGGTAGAAATTATATCTGGTCTGGGGTCAATCGATCCAAAGACTCGCAAAATCGATCTATAATCTTCCCTCCGTGCATTTTCCCCTTCAACCCTGGGCCCACCGAGCGGCGCGAGGGATCACTAGAGGATCGTCATTTGAGTTCTCCGAGACATGCATCCCGAGGAACTCGTAGCTCCAAAACTGCAAAAGAAGTCGGTAAAAGAAAAAATGACATATATGTAAATGAATGGAAGTACACAAATACATAGATAAGAATATACCTCCCAGATCCTCCAGTATCCCGCCACGCTCAGCTCCTACGGGATCCGCGTCATTGCCTTCATAGATTTGTAGAGGGTAACAAGAGCAGCACCTCCCTAGTCATATGATGCGACCCAATCTAGGTGGAAGAGGGCTCCTAGATAGTGAAGATGGACAGTGTTCTCCTTGTTTGCAAACAAGGAGACACCAAACATGTACAGTAAAAAAGCTTGAGAGACCTACTCGTAGTGGCGGGGCTATGTGTAGTGGAAATAACGAAAGTGAGAGTAAAACCAGGTGTACCTAACACATCCCTAGTCCATATGGGTCAGAAAAATACCCAAGAAGTAGGAAAGAGCGTCTGTAGATCGTGGGATGTCGAGATCCAAGGGGATGTGATTGCCGCCAACCCAAATGCTGGTGAGCATGGCAAAGTCGAGTGGGGTTAAGGTTGCCTCGAATGTCGTGATATGAAATGTGTTGGTGGTCTCCCACCACCTCTCCGCCAGTGCAGTCATCTAAATCCTATCATTGTTGGTCTCACCCAGCAATGATATAAATCGTAGAAAGCCAGAACTATCAATAAAGGCTCAACTAGGGGCAGGGAGAGCAGCGTACCACTTCAGTACATCCCCGGAGCAGCCAAAGCCACGAATAAGTTGACCAACCTGTAGAAGCAAAAAGGAAAGGATCAAATGACATAATGAAAGCAATCAGATCAAATGGAATGCAAATAGAATGAAAAAAGAGAAATAATCAAATCCTAATCATATGCAAAGCGTTGTCTAGGTCCTAGGTTCATGAGACAAACCCTAGGTTTCCTAAGCCCTAGTGCGCCTTGCAAACCCTTTTTTAAACCCTAGTCATATGCAAAGCGTTGTTTAGGTCCTAGGTTCGTGAGACGATCCCTAAGTTTTTTAAGCCTTAGTACACCAGGAAAACCCTTTTTCAAACCCTAGTCATATGTGAAGCATTGTCTAGGTATTCCTATGTCCAAAAGGCGTCTTAGGTTTATCAAGCCCTAGTGAGCTAGGCACCTTTAGCCCTAGTGCGCAAAGAAAACCATATTTCAATTCTAGTCATATGCGAAGCGTTGCCTATGTTCTAGGTTTGTGAGATGATCCCTAGGTTTTGTATGCTCTTGTGCGCCAGGAAAACCTTGTTTCAAATCCTAGTCATATGCGAAGCGTTGTTTAAGTCCTAGGTTCGTCAGATGATCCCTTGGTTTTTTAAGCCCTAGTGCGCTAGGCATATCAAATCCTAGTCATATATAAAGCATTGTCTAGGTATTCCTAAGTCCAGATGCTGTTTTAGGTCTATTAAGCCCTAGTGAGCTGGGCACCCTAAGCCCTAGTGTGCCAGGCAAATGAAATTCTAGTCATATGCGAAGCATTGTCTAGGTATTCCTAAGTTCAGTCGGTGTCTTAGGTCTCTTAAACCCTAGTGAGCTGGGCACCCAAAACCCTAGTGTGCCAGGCAAACCTCTTTTTCAAACCCTAGTTATATGCCAAGTGTTGTCTAGGTCCTAGGTTTGTGAGACGATCCTTAGGTTTTCTAAGCTCTGGTGTGCTAGGAAAATCAAATCCTAGTCATATGCAAAGCATTATTTAGGTATTCCTAAGTTCCGATGGTGTTTTAGGTCTCTCAAGCCTTAGTGAGCTGGCACCCTAATTCCTGATGCACCAGGTAAACCCTATTTCAAATCTTAGTCATATGCGAAGTATTGTCTAGGTATTCGTCTAAACAGCGTTTTAGGTCTTTCAAGCTCTAGTGAGCTAGGCACCATAAGCCCTGGTGCACTAGGAAAATCCTGTTTCAAATCCTAGTCATATGCGAAGCATTATCTAGGTATTCTTAAGTCTAGAGAGCGTCTCAGGTCTCTCAAGCCCTAGTGAGCTAGGCACCAAAAATCTTGGTGCGCCAGGCAAACCCTATTTTTCAAATCCTAATCATATGCGAAGCGTTACCTAGGTCCTAGGTTCGTGAGACGATCCCTAAGTTCATTTTAAGCCCTGCTCCTCAAGCATCCTATGCTTTAAGCCCTAGTGTTCTAAGCCCAGCTTCCCAGGCACCCACTCTAACGACCCAGTACGTGTTTATTTTGTTCTTCCATGTTTTCGGTTAAGTGAAAAGATAGAATTAAGTTTGGGTGTGGGTGCTATAAAATTTTATTCGTTAACAGTTATTTTAATTATATGTGAAAGTGTAATTAAGGTACATGGTAATGAATGACATTGATATGGTTGTGTTAATGGAAAGATTCGAAATAATAAAGTGTGAACAAAATTGGAAGTTTGAGTTAAGTTTTTGAAAAATTCGCAGAATTCAGCTTCAGGGGTCACCGCTCGAGCGGTGGTCTGTCCACTCGAGCGAATTGTCGGGAAATGTTTGGAATAATCTCGAACCTTGGAGAAAGTTGGGGCCCTTTATTTAAAACCCATGCCCATATAACCCACGTGAGACACCCTTCTCCCTCATTTATGTTTCTTCTTCTCCTCTTCTCTTCTTCTTCCTCTCCTAAAGAGAGAGACCCAAATCCCTCATGAAACCCTTACCCTTCACCATGGAAATGGAAGATTGAAGCAAGATTGAAAGTGTACAAGGGTGGAGATCAAGTTTTGGAGCAAAGAGGTGGAAGATTGAGCACTAAGGAGGTAAGAATACACACAATCCAAACCCTAGGAGGAGATATTTAAAGAAATCTCAAGGTTTTGAGCAATCTAAGGTAGGATCTAGATTATCTCTTGTGTTTTGTGTTGATTTGGGCTGATATTTTGGTTATGTGAATAAAATCTAGTTGATTTCATGCATGATTGAAGAATTGATAGGGGTGTGTGTGTGTGGGTTGAGTTGGTATGGTTGATTACATGAATGAGTTGGATTTTATGAAAATTGAAATTTTTGAGAAATGGTGAACCATGATTTTGAGAATTTATTGTATAAAAGGGGTTTATGATACTTGAAATTTAATGTTTTTGGATGAAAATATGGATTGGAAGCATCGTTGTGAATGTTTAAGTGTGTGGGGAGTGTAGAATTCAAAACAGGAGAAGTTCTAGAGTTTTCTCTGACTGCAGTGCATTCGAGCAGAGCTCTGTCTTCTCGGGCCATCTCATGGTTGAGAGTTTGGGCGCTCGAGCGTCCCTCTATTCGCTCGAGCTGACTGGCTACGCTGGGCCAACTTCAATTGGTCATATCTCCCTTATCCGAATTCCAAATTGGGTCATTCTTGTACTCAACCTAAAGCCCCAAAAATCTTCTTTCCAATGACATTGCTCTCATAACAAAAGGCCATTCGTAGAAAAAGTTATGATTAAAATAGTGAGGGTATGCCAAATTTTCTTAACCATTTTTTACTCATTTTTTGTCGAATGTCTTGAAAAAGATTATTTTGATCATCATTAGACTTTTTATCAAATTTCTTGTCCCTTGGACTATGGATACACCTATATAAATATATTTCGGTTGGGATGCATGTGTTGGACCGATATGTTGGATTTGACGATGAAAGTGAATTTTCTACATACAATGATGGTTTTGAAAGAACAAGAATGGATATTTGAGGGTTTGTGGTATGACATGGTTATCATTTAATATCCCAAGTGTTTAGAAGGGAAACATGGGTTTCAAACTTGTATATGTGTATATAATGGGTATATTCTATTTTCTTCAAACGACATGAAATGTGTGAGTTAGATTAATGGGTTGGATTTTATGAGAATTTTGGTTTTTCTAATTAGAATGGAAATTTTGAAAGTGGGAACGGATGTTTGAAGGTTTTCTTGAATGTTTTATTTAAAGCTAACTAAATCCAATTAAGTGAAATGGGATTGCTAAAGGTTTAACTATGTGTGTATACGATGGGTGCATTCCACTTGTTTAAATATGTCGTTTTTCCATCAAGTTAGCTATATACTGTTAAAAGTTATGAGAAATTGAATATTGAAGATGATAAGATATATAATTGAAATTGGGAATTTGTATATTGAGAGAGATTGAATACTAAAACGGAATGTGATTTGGAAATGAAATGGGAAACTCGATATTGGAATCAAAATGAAAATATGGGAATTTAAATTAGGAGATGAATTGGTTGTGGGGTTGGATTCCTGGATTATGAAAATGATAGTGATTAACGAATAATGAACTGAGTATGGATGGATGTGAATTAAGTTGGCCTTGCACAGTTTCACGGTAAAATACCGAAAATTTGGGCAAGATGGGGACCACATGCCCACGGGTTAGCCCCTGAATTGTAGTTGTGTGTCGTGATGAGTTATAAAGTGACCCATTCCACAACGGCTTCGCATAGCTTGTTGGGGAAAAATGGGACGATGTTTCTTTAAGCTGCATCTATGCCAGTTCATTGGTTGTAATACGGTTTTTTGAGAAACTGGGTAATGAGAAAGTAATATGGATAACATGAAAGAACAGAATGTTTTGAAAAAGGCTCAATGAATGTGAATGATGGAATAAAGGATTGATGTGATAGAAAATGAATGAATGAATGGGATAAATTTGTGTGCGTGGGTGTGTGGGTGTGAATGAATAACGAATTGATGAAACTTGCATTCTTACTTCGGTTGCACCAATCACACCTCACAAATCATGCTTAGCATTTGAGTTAGTCTTTATCATACGGGCTCTGACTCATGTATGTTGCATCTAACTCCTTTTAGGTTTGAAGATCGTGAGTGTTAGCTAGATGATCGTAGATTAACTCTTGAAACTTGAAGCATTTATTTTTTATTTTTTGAATTTGATATGTACGTATGACATGAGAATATGGTTGTAAATTGGTTAATCTTTTGGGCATATGTAGATGTTTGAAAAGGTCATAGATCATGAGTACTATACATCTTTGAATTGTATTTTGTTGGATGTTGACATAGAAAGCTCGATGAAATAGGGTATTTTCTAGTTTTTCTGTCGAGGAGGCTGGTGCTCGAGCGGAGGACTCTGTGCTCGAGCCAGGAAGCCCTCGGGTGTTTGTGTGCTTGAGCGGAAGCCTGTGCGCTCGAGCGGGTCAGGTTGTTTAGCCATTAAAATTTTATGATTTTCAAAATATGTTCATTTAACAAAATGTCTTTTATTCAGAAAAAGATGGTTTCTCGAAGAAAATCTTTATTTCCAAATAAGTTTTGAACTCAAACCTATGGCGGAACAAAAGTTTTAGTCGATGACTTTTTATGCGGGATGGTTTGGGGTTGGTTCACAGGTCCTTGGGGTTCAGGGTGTGACACCCACATTCTAAACCCTAGCATCTGGTTGTCCTGTCCAAAAACTCAAGTTGCTCAGGTATTCTGTTCGATCCATAGTCTGATGTCCAAGTCCTTTAGTTCTGATATTAATAGTGTGGTTGAGTTGCATTTATGTCCATTATAAGTCCTGTTTGTCATCAAGGTCTATTAAATTGATTATGTTATTGCATTTTAACTGGGGTAATTTGCCATGCGTTCTTCAATCACATACATCATATCGCAAGTAACAAGGGATCTTAGACATGCCTCTATGTTCAGATATAAATCTACAAAGCATGCTTCAACATTTTGAATTGAGAAAGAAGAAAAGAGGACCTACCACGTGATTCTGATGAGAGAGGTGAACATGCAGCTCGCAGAGAAACAAAGTTGAGGTACCATTTTATTTGCTCCTTACTTGACAGTGGTCAGTTGAATCTTGAGAAGATTAGTGGAGCAAAAAATCCAGCCATCATGTTGACTAAGGGGATCAACATTGACAAACTGAAGCTATACTTGACTTCAGTTGATCTTCAACAATAGAAGATGGAAGTATTGATCACACGTGGTATGTTTGGACTCTTGATTGTTTGAAGGCGACAATATGGTATTTGGAATATCTCAAGGCTTAGAGTGAATTTACTTCAAGTGGGAGATTGTTGAGGAATGCAAAGAAAATCCCATTTGGGGACAGGACCGCTCAAGAAGTCAAAAGGGGCCTGCAGTAGTTTCCTACAAACTGTAGAAAAACTACAAAGCTTTATTAACCGCTCGATCAGTCTGTGTGACGAACGCCATGTTATAGGTTGCTAGAATTGTAGCAGCCATGACAAGTTTCCATATTTTTCTATTATGTTATATTCTCTCTCCTAAGAACTCTCTTTCATTTGTAACTTTTAAGAATATAATGAAAGTGTGTGATCCCGTGGACGTAGACACGACTTGTCGAACCACATAAACCTCCGTGTGTGATTATGTGATTGTCACTTTCTCTCTTTTTTCTTCTTTGCTCTTATTATGTGGTTGTGCATTCTTTGGTTAAGAAGAGTGCAACAGTCAAGGTGGTGCTCAATTAGACTAGTTCACCCAAAAAACTAGATGATGGTGGTTCAAGTCAACAACAGCGAGAACAGTGCAATGGGAATTTGTCGTCTTACCAAAAGGCTACAAGCAGATCAGGAAAAGATAAGGAGCAAGTAACAGTGTCAGAGAAGGTGGAGTTACCGTAGAAGATTGAGAATTTAAAGTTTAGAAAACTATCTAAGAATGAGAAGACTGTTGATTGCAAGAAGATCAAATTCAAGTGTGGCTAGGATTTGATCCAGGTTCATTCAGTTTGATGAACAAAGAGGGTGGATCACTAACACCCGTGAAAAGGATGTAGGACGAGGTGGCCAGCAGATCTTCAAGGTGGTTTAGAAATTCGAGTCAAGATGGAGATTGTTGGGTTGGTGTCTTGTATTTTTGGTATTCTAGTTCGGTAAAGAGTCCAGAAAGAATTGGAGTGCTGAAAAGGGAGGAAAGACAACCAAAACACCTCTACAGAAAGGTAGAGAAATCGAGAAGCCTCTTTAATCGATCTAACAGTCTAAAGGTCGCTCGAGCAATCTGTGCGGGTGAGCAGTTTAATATGCAGCGATAGGGTTACATTTTTGACTTAGTTAGGGTTATATATAAAAGGTTTTGTGTTACAAAAACCCTAGAATGTGATAATCTCTTGAGAGGCTTAGGTTAGAAGCTAGAGAGGGTGTTGAGAAAATGCAAGAGAGGCTTAGTTTGAGACCAGACTCAGAGATTGTGAGGTCGAGAGTGAAACTTATATTTCATATTATTCAATAGTGGATTGTTTCATTTCCCGTGGAAATAGGCAGCCAACTAAACCATGTATATTGTCTTGTTTCTTCTAGTTGTTCTTATTTACTATTTGATTTGTATTGATCGTAGCCTACATTTCTGATTCTGCTGCATAAGGGATTTGTGTCTTCAAAATCTTAATACCATTTAATTTTTACTATTTGTTAGGGTTGTATATTGAAAATCATGTTTTTAGTATTTAATTTTATTTTAATAAAATTAATTTTTTTCATTTATGAGAATCTTAATGAGTAATGTATGTAATATCATTTTTTTAATATTATGCATGGATGTCTATATTCTGCAGAATTTTTAATTTGGTTTGTAGAATACGGCTTACACACATAAAATCATATTTTAGGTTCTTACATAATATAAGTTTTATATTCATAGTTTAGATGGAAATGGACATACCATCGGTACAACTGTAGCACAGAGTTTTAATAGGTCTGTCTTCGTTACAGAGAATAGATAATAGTGTTGTCTATTATTTCGACTCTTTTTGTTGGACGTAATACTGCCAAGATAATTATTTTTGTAAACAATTTTCGGTAAAAAATTAACTAGACGGGCAAATGTCGAAACGGGATCCAGATGAAAACTTTGACGAAGAACGATCCAAATAAAACTCGTGCAACCAAAGTTAATTTAGATGAATACCTTTTGTCAATCTACTCTTCAACTACGATTTGAGTCTGAGTTGAAGCTTCTGTCAGATCTTCTACCGTATTCCCTTATGCGATCCTCGAACGTAGTATGGGTTACGAACTATCGAGAACTCATACCAGCAGAATCTCGATATATTTAGTCTTGAGAGACAAAATATGATATATTAATAATGATGATATGGTTCAGCCTACACGCATATAAATAGGGCTACAGCAGGGATCTGAGAAATAATTATGAGAAAGACTTCCAGTTGAACACAAATACCTACTAGCGATTTCTGTAATTATGGAAAAACGTATTGGTTTCTATAATTTTCATAAAATACTTAATTACAGTTCACACCACTAAAGGACTGTAATTGCACTCTGACCTATAATCTCAAGACCTTCTTGCATTGAGCTCCTGATATTAAATGCTTACCATTTCTCTCCACGTTAAGACTCCCGATATCCGCCAATTAAATTTAATTACTGATAATTTAATTTAATCGACATCTTGATATTTCTTAAACCCTTTCGCTTAACTTATTTGATCGTCGGATAATTAAATCCATCTGCATAGTTTGACCCGGTCAAAACTTATAAGCATCCTTAAGGGGGTATCGTCAATCCCGATCTTTCGGGACATGAATTCCGTC
>JAOTRH010218618.1:0-10610 GCA_034768845.1 Heliamphora exappendiculata
AGAGCACTTTTACTTTAATAGTTAGTGTTTGAGGTTGAGTTCTACTCAAAACTGTGTAACACGATATCAAAACCGGAGTACCAAGGATGGGTAAGATGCGTGGTCTTGGCTTGCATGCGACATGTGATGGAAAGTGAGACCCGTTAAATATGTAGTATATATGCGTGAAAGCATCATTATCTCAATAGCTAGTTTTTGAGGTTGAGTTCTACCAAAAACTGTATAACAGTAACTCTGTAAGACCCGTTAAAGTCCTCAAATTAAGGAAAAAAAGAGGGCTATAAGTAGGTCGTTTGATATTGCTATAAGGGCTACTCACCTTTATACGACTTCGCTTCGCTATCGCTCCTATGTAATTCTTCGTGGTGTTGTGTGTGTGTTCTAGGTTTGTTTTCGAATTGAAGGTCCATTTGGTTGAAGTGAGGAAGGATCTAGTATGTCCTTATAGTGACATGGCATGCTTTCATGCGAAGTCGTGAAAGAATTGAGTGTGTCTTGGTAAGAGTACTAGGAATGCGTTTGGAGATTGTTCTTAAATGTCTAGGTCTGAGGCTAAGGGGCCACGTATAATGTCCTCACAATAGGTGTGACTTAGCCGAGGAGGGGAGCGAAGAAGATGTGGGAGTGTTCGTAAATGGTCCTTGTGCCACCTCACAATGCTAACACTTTAGAATTAACTGCAGGGGTTCATGCCAAATTGGACTTGAGATTGCTCCCAAAGATTATTAGAGGCAATGGTAGAATTGGCTTTTCAATAAGTAATGCTGACCGTTCAATGTTCAAAAGGGTGGTGGACCCGAAGCAAAGGTTGAAAACTCATGGGAATGACAAAGGGTCATAACACCCGAAACTCAACTCCCCTCTCTTTGTTAACCAAACACAACCCGAAAGACGGGGTTATCTTTTTTCTTGGAGATAGGCATGTTTTAGATTTTATCATTGAATTCAGACTTAGAGTTTTGGGATTCTTCTGCTTTCATGCCGTTGGATCACCTATTGCTTCATTGGTTGTATGCTTGCTCAAGCAAATTATGGCTTTCAAGCCCTCTTTCAACTAGGGGCCCTAAAAAGTGTAGGTCGGAGATCTTGGAAAGCTCAGCGAGCTAATATTCATGTTAAGTCACCAATTGTCCTAAAAGTTTAAACTGTTAAGGAAATGGGATCAACAATGTATATCAAGTTATTTAACACTTTCCCTCACGTACGACTCTGTCTCGCACGTGGAGAGGCGAACAAACTAAACAAGTGCACAACACACATAGTGCACAATAACAAATATAACAAGGAAACACATCACGGGATTAGAACCCAAGACCTCATGGAACTAGAGTTTTAATACCATGTTACGTTACTAATTGCCTCAAAAACTTAAATTGTTGAGAAATGAGCCCAACAATGTATGTTGAGCTATCCAATACTCGCTCTCACGTGTGACTCTATTTCGCACGTGGAGAGGCGAACAAACTGAATATGTGCACTAACACACAGAGTGTACAATAACAAATATAACAGGAAAACACATCACAAGAGTTGAACCAAAGACCTCATAGAACTAGAGCTCTGATACCATGTTAAGTCACCAATTATTCCAAAAGTTTAAGCTGTTTGAAAATGGGTTTAACAATATATATCAAGCTATCCAGTACTTTTTCTCACATGCGACCCTGTCTCGTACGTGAAGAGGTGCACAAACTGAATAGGTGCATCAACATATAGAGTGTACAATAATAAATGTAACAAGGATACACATCACGAGACTTGAACCCAAGATTTCATGGAACTAAAGTTATGATACAATGTTAAGTCACCAATTGTCCTAAAAGTTTAAGCTGTTACGAAATGGACCCAACAATGTATATCAAGTTATTCAAAAATTCCCTATTGGAGGACGGAGGGGTTGTAACTCCCAAGAGGGGGCTAGGCTCCTTTGTGCATCCTCAATACCAATGTCAATATTTTGATTTCCACATGCACATGTGTATGTATGTAGGTTTAAGTTTTGTGGCTATGATAATACCCAAATATATCAGTTAGTGATTTGATTATGATGATAGATGATTAGCGGCATAGCAAACTGACCTGAATTTTGTTGCTTGAGCTTGACTTGTTTAACCTAGATGACAAGATCATGGCATGTAATACCGAGATGCTATCATTGACTTTGTGTTCATTGCATGCAGCTCCTAGCGGTTACGAAACATGCAACCTTTACTATGCTTAGAATGGATAATCCGATTTGTGGGATATGTAGGGGTGGATGTCTAGGTCAGGTGCGCGTGTTCCATAAACTACTGCAGTGTCATTGTATGCAACACAAATTGGGAAAAGCATTTAATATGCAAGAACATTTTATTCAAATTAAACGCAAATGGACTTTAGCATCTCATCTCTCCATAATTATTATCCTTGTGCAACCTGCAGGAGTGCAGCTCTTCCATCTCGCTGAGGATCAACATAAGAATTCTCGAGCTATTAAAGGCGCACCACTTGAGTCCCTTTTTGCTCAGTTCTGTTTACACACACTTTGGTTTGGCAATTGCAATATACGTGGTATGTATCCAAGTCAAAAATGATTTCATTGGAGGGTGACACTATGTTGGGGCCTTGGGGGCAATATATTATGGATTGTTTGTGGGATTTGGTTTGTAGTACATTTTAAAGTCTGTAGACTCATTTGCATCATTTGACTATGTTTTTCTTATATGCTTGATTAGCTATTGCCGTGCTCTGGATAGAATTTGTCAGAGAAGTACATTGGTGTTGGGAAGAGTCGCAACCTTTACCCCGGATGCCTACCAATGGTGTAATTGACTTGACAACTTGTTTGGTCAACCAGAAACTGCACATGGTAATAATACATAATTTTATCATAAGAATGTTAAAAGGATTGGTTCCTTGTGTGTATTGGCATTGTGCTATGAGAATTGATTCTGAAAGACCACATCTTTGCTTTCCCCTCCCCTTTGAAGAATGTAGGCCCTGAACTATTGTACTTTGTTTATATTTTCATGAATTGTTGAAACTTGGCATGCTCTTCTCTTAATGCTTGTTTGGTGCAGCTTAAGAGGGCTTCTTGTGGCTTATTTTCTTTTTTCATATTTAAATTTTGGGAGCATGTGCCAATGTGTTTTTTTGTAGCTTCTGATTTCAATTTATATGTTAAAAGCAATTTAAAGAAGCTGGAAAAAGCTGATTATCCAGAAGTAGGGGGGTGGCTTCCTTTGGTTTCCGCTTACAGATTATTCAACTTTCAGCTTTAAATAAGCTACCCTAAGCAGACCCTTAGTTTACAAACCTTGTTTCTGGAATATTTATGTGTCAATGAGTATAAATGGTAAGTCAATTGATCGCATTTAATTTATAATTCAAAATTTACCGCTCAGGAATATGTAGATAGCATGCTAATGGTAGACACATCTGAAGCAATCAACACAGGGAAATGTGCAGTGTCAGTTCAGTTGCAAGCAATGATTGTAAAAAAAAGTCCAATCAATGTTGGAGCCAATTGGGAAATTCCTGAATGATGGTATTTCAAATGTTAGATGCTATTTTTTTTCAATCGTCAACGTTAGAGGCCGATTGGTAAGGTAACCAAGCAATTGAAAAGCAAGCAAAGGGATGAAGTGGGAATATTTGAACCTACAACATTGAGTTTTGGAGACCCACATTTTACCGAACTGAACTCAGAGTGCTTTATTTTGAGAATAGATAGGACTGGAAAGCTAAGTTCAGCAACTAACTTGATAAAGTAGATAGTAATCAATTTCGATTACAAAGTTTGCAACATGCTAAGGGTGCTGCCCCTTTATACTAGCTTCCTTTAGCTTTCATTAACTTCCCCTAATAGGCATTTGGTATTCCAAACACGCGTAAGTCTTCAAATACCAAGAACAGTAACTCGTCCTAGGAACCCTAAATAGTTTGCATGAACATCCATTCAGGTTTTGTTCTTAATACAGGCTTGGAGGCTTCTAGAGGTGATGAAGTTGAGTTGAGCTTTCGGTTTTGTTATAATGTGCCATTAACATTAACATTTGTTGTTTCACTGCATTACTTGTTAGTGCTTGTTATTGTTTCTGCTGAATGACTTATTTCACTGAAGTAGTGCTACCGGAGACTTTAAGCCTTTTGATGTGCCAAGCTGAAAATGTTGCGGCGACATCTGAATTTTTAGAACTGAAATCATTACTCTTTCATAAGTTAGAAGAAGAAATGTCACTTTGAAGATAACTATGTTCCTCTGCTGCGAAAATGAAATCCCTTTGGCTGAAAATTCTGGGTTCTTTTGAGTGGAGTTGCATTTTCAAGGGATTCATGACTGTATTAGATCGACCAGTTCTTTTGAAGAATCAATATTCTCTTTCCTCGGTTTTAAGCACATAATGGGGTCGTCAACCAGCCCCTTGGTATGTTTGATGTTTTTTTAGCTACGGTTAACATCCTTAAGTTGCAATAGTTAGATTGAGATAATTGTTTGACTTTGTGACATTGGTAAATGTTTTGTTCTTGTAGATGTAGAATTGACCATTCAAAGAATTTACTTATATAAAATACATTGTTTTTCTTCACTTATTGGTCCCTTGGGCATTGACCTTCCAGAGTTCCAGTCTTCCAGATATCTTTTTAGTTGTGTCTTGTTGGAGAGGGTACCAGTTGAGTGTCAATACTTGTGCTCTGCTAATATTATTGTGGCAAGATTCGGTCAGTCAATTCTTTATGCAGACAAATGTCAGATGGGCCATCTATTTAGAAATTACTTTCTTCTCTGCATTAAATGTAAGAACAATCCTCATAAGTTAGAACTACTGGTAAGGGTTATGCGCTAGATATTTGAGTGCTTTTTTCTCATTGATTTCTTTTGGGAATTTATTTTCTCTAGCTTATTTTCTCAGTTATTTTAATTGATAATGGATACGTTTTTGCATGACGTGGAAAAACAAATTCCAGTCAGTATTGTTTGGCAATGGATATTGTTTATTGAAACTGCTACGATAACATGCTGTCACGGTCTTGAGGTCTATGAAGCAGACTTTTGATGTTTTCTCTCTTTGTTTATTTGTTTGTTTTAGTTTTTTGGGATTTGTGTAGAACTTATTATCTTGAGAGTGGTGAGACCATGATTGCATTCCTTTGTCATTTACACTCTTCAGCTTGCAATATGCATTGAGAAGAAGCGCCAACTTAGTCAAAAGTATCAATATGGTGGTGAAAACAAAGATCATGTTTCTCCCCTAGCTGAGGTTTTGTTTCATTTAACCCTGCTGCTAATAGGCTTTTAATGTCTGTTTGAGAAATGGTAAATGCCGTTCTTCTTTTGCCCTTTGACACGATGTCTTATGTGACTGTAAATACAGGAAGCTGGTCATGTTAACGGAGACTTATCTCTTACTAGGGTACCTGGTGATGATTTTGTACGAAAACTAGACAGGTGAACTGAGCAAGTGAGAACTCCTTTGTAGTTAATTAAACGAGGATGTTGAATTCTTTTTATTATGTTATCTATTTTTGACCAGGTTGTCTTTTTTTCTTTATTCTTTTCCATTTCCTTTTTTATTTTTTTGGGTTTGTTTTTGTCTTCGTTTAAAATGCTAGTATTATTTTGTTTTGTTACCTTTACATTCTTGATTACTATGCTTAGAATGTCTTCGCAATAGTTGTCAAATCGTAAATCGAAATCTTCGTTTTGTAAATCGTGAATGGAGAATCGTAAAATTCAGTATTAATTACAAAAAAATGTTAAACACATCACAAGGTTCGACATAAATTATAAAGTAGATGTTAAACCCTTCATATGTATAAAATAAAATAAATGAACTTATATTGACGTATATTATGCAATAATAATTTGATTATGTAATCTAATTGGGAAAATATACCTTCATCAATCTTAATTGGGAAAATATACCTTCATCACAAGAGAATTTAGCTCAATTTGTATCAACCATAAGTTTTCTTGAAAACCGAAGTCTATTCTGTTTTGAAATTTATAAAATGGGCCAAGAAACCTAAAACAAAATGTAGATAGAATAAGGGGAGAAGGGTGAGTGGGAACTTGTTACATTATACATAAAACACTTTAAAACATCTTGTATTATTGCTAATAAAAAAAGTTTAAAAAACAATATTGTGAAATCGTTGAGTTTATTAAACTATTTTTGTTTTACTAAAATAACTACAAATAATGTACTAAAAGTTTTACTTATCCTTAAACATGTTTAAAAGTTGTATTTTTACATTTTCTCACATAAAAAAGATAAAAGAAAATGGTTTTGATCTGCCTAATTCTTATTAAATTTTTTAATCACAAAATGAGAAATAAATTATGCATGTTTATTCCTTACCTACATGATAAATATACTAAGCCGTGTTATAGCTGTTAGAGTTTATTTTATACTTTATTGGGTAGTTTTGTCTCTTATATAAATACTGATGTAATATAGAGGTTATAATTAAGTCTCATTTTCTCATAATAATATTTCTTTGTCTTTCTCTATTATTCTTTATCTTCTCTTTTAACCCTAAAATGCTACTTTACAATTCAACTTGGTATCAGAGCATTCCAATCTAACTCTAGAACACGCCGGGAATATCTAAAACTCGATTCGGTGCAAACAAGAAGGGCCGACGTCAGGCTCCGTACGATGACGTCATCATCTGTACAAATCAACGTCACCGTTTACTCTGATCGACTCGTCGGCACTCTCTGAGATTTATGGTGATTTTTGTCGAATTTCTTGAAGCTATCATATGGGTCTTTCGATTTATTGAATGTTTTTCGGATTTTTCAAAGCCCTAGGTCGCGATTTGTTTGTCCGGATGGTAACACTGATATCCTTTTTGAGCACGAGAGTATTTAAGAAAAACACACTTACGAGCGCGAGGGGATAACTTATCATTACCTGGATCAAGAACATGTACAAAGGCAGTACAACAAAAAACACAATGAGTGAGGGAGAAAGGTGGAGAGTTAGGATATAATAACGAAAAAAGAAACTAGCGATTGAGAACAACGGAAGGCATGCGATTAATCAGTTAGCAAGTACTAAGAGCAGCGTCACTTCAAAAGTGTTTTGGAACTTGTGCATGAAACAATAAGGTATGAGCAACATCTAACAAATGACGGTGCTTTCGTTCAGCAACGCTATTTTGTTGAGACGTGTGGGCACAAGTCGTCTAATGAATAATACCACGATTGACACAAAATGAAGCAACAACTGACTGTATATATTCTAACACATTATCAGACCGAATAACTTTGATGCGCTTACCAAACTGAGTGAAAATTTTATTATAGAATGTTGAGAGAACATAAGGTAATTCAAGACCGGTGTTTCAACAAAAAAAGCTAAGTCATACGAGAGTGGCCATTAACAAAAATAACAAAATAAGAATATCTATTAGTACTTGTAGTGTGAGAAGGACCCCAAACTAACTGAGCAATTCTAGGAGGCATTCAGTGTATTTTAAGAATCAGGCCAGTATTGGTCAGGGACGAGAAACCCCACTTCATGTGCTTGCAAAAATTACACAACTAAACCCCTGCTAGCTATGGATTGCCATATAATTTTCACTCTAATTAGATATTATGATAGATGCATGTTAACCCTTCTTTATGCCCGTCGCCCGATGCCCTTCATTTGATTCATACATAGCCTTTCTGCACACTATGCAGCTCCTCAATGTTAGATGCTTCATGTCATCCTAAAATTTATGTATCTAGGTTTAATTATGAGGATCAGCACATTGTGACATCAGCTGATTCAAGTCCTTCAGATCATACCAGGAAGGGGTCAGCTGGTGTTGGGGGTATGATGCTCCTAAAATCATATCAGAACATGCACATTCCACTTACCCAGGTTGTTTGTAACTTCAGTAGACTAGCTTGTTTTCCAGTTACTTTCTGTTATCCCTTGGATTTCGAAATGATATCTTGACTTGTTCTCTAAATTGTTATAGGATGCACCACTTATGACAGAAGACATGCATGAAGAACGGCTCCATGCTGTTGAAGTCTGTGGTGATTCAATTGTAAGCTTAAACCATTCGTCATATAAACTATTTCCCTTTGATTGACGAAAGATTATATGGTTTCAGTGCAGTGACAACTGATCAATTCATCATGTGGCATGACAAATGGTGAATATTGATTGAGCTGTGAAGTCTTACTCTTCTAAGTTCTAAGGAATCTAAGATTAATTTTCATACAGTGGACTGTATTGTCCTCCAATCAGATATTTATTGTTCTTTAGATGTTTAGGCATTTCTTTTGTTTATATATATATATGGGAAACTGCAGTAATTCTACTTTGATGTCAGGTTTATTAGCTGAAAAGCTCTCATCGAAAAAAAGGTCTTAATGAAAGTATTCTACTATGTATATATGTATTCTATACAGAGTACAATGTGGTAAGCATAGCCATGTAGTGTATGTTGGTGATACGCCGTGCATATAACTCTCAGCATGCTTTTGATATTCTAATTCCTAACTACCTTCACTCATTTTCTCAAAGCATTATATGAAGTTGTATCTGAACTCTTATGATAAAGTGGCACCACTTTAATTGAATTACTTTTAATGGAAATTTTGATTTATACCCCTTGCATTTTTGCATCAGTAAAAGCGTGGAAGCACTAAAAAATGAAAATAATGTATGAAACTCCTTTCTTTTACTTGCCAAGTTGAATTTAAGTAATTGCTCATTACCTGTGGGAAAACTATTTTGATATTCATTTCACATATTTTTTCATTTTTTATGTTTGCTTTGATAGAATATGACTGGGAATACGTTTCTTCTATTTTTGTTTTGTAGTATTGATGATATATCTCATTTTATAATTTTGAAAGCCACATATATATCAACTAAGAAAATATTGTCTGCCCTTATTTTACAGAGCTTCTCTGCTCAGTTGGAGAGAGATATTTTATCGTCTGGTAATAAGCTATGCTTTTTATCTTTTTTCAGTTTTTTTGATTTGTTAAACATATTGGATCTCATTTATGTTAGTAGTAGTTCTACAATTTCCAATAAAGCAATCAAGCCATTATTACTTTATTATTAAGAATTATTGAAGAAAATGCCAATGAGGTGTTAGCCTCTAGACATGTATACTACGCAAAACTATAAGCTAGCGACAAATAAAGATCTCCTAAGAAGTCTAAAGCAAAAGAGGAATCAGAAGTCATCCCCGACCGCTAATATGAAAAGTATGAAGTAGTGCCATGTCTGATCTATGCATGTCCATCTGTTATCCATCATAAAAAATTTGACAATCTGTTCTCCCCACATGTATCACCTCAACCACATTGAAGGATGAGCCACAGGCATAGTTAGATTAGTCAAGCAGTCATATTGTGGGAGTACGATAGTCTCCCACAAAAGAAATGCCTATGGATTGTTTTCAAATCATTGAAGGATTGGAATATTGACAAGGCTGAACATGACTTGTTAATGTTGAAAGAAATTCAAAATTTTTTTTGAGCATGTATGTTTCAAGGAGAGTCTTAATGATTCATCTATGCATGCCATGAGCATGTATGGCTCAACATAGCTTTAAATATAATCTTTCAGCAATCTTTCAATTTTGGAAGCATTGATGGATTGCAATGTTAATAAGGCTCAGGACCTGCATGGCATGATAATGGCTTTCTTACTAGCCGGTTGGGCATTTATTAGGGAGGATGTGATGGAAGTTCTGCACTTAATTTTTGAGCATGTTTGTTCTGAGAAGAGTCTCTCTTTTGTGGTTCTAATTTCTAAGAGGGGGGGTGCTATAGAATGAAAAAGATTTTGGGGGCTAGAACACGAATCGTTCCAGTACGAAGAACAAAAACGGGAATGTGGCACGCCACATATCCTAAATTTTGGTACGATAGGAGTAGGTTTCTATAACTTACAATATTAGAATATACTTATTTTAAGTGATAAGCATACTATCAAACGGAATATAATTTTACAAATTATTAATGTGAAGTACATATCTAAGAACTATTCTAATCAATTTCTTTTGCACTTTTATCTTGCTAAAGCTCCACTTTCTTTAGATTTTTGATTATTGCATTTAATTTTTCTCTAACAAAAAATGTTAAAAAATAAATAGAAAAGACATGGGGGGTTACTTTGGATTGCTAAATTCACCAATTTGGAATGGAAGTGTACCGTGTTTCGGAACATACGTTTCAAGACATAATTTGTGAGGAAGTGAGCGTTTTCTAGTAACACAGTTTCGGTCCTATCAGCCTATTGGGTTGCTTTTATAAGTTGTTGGCTAAGATTTTGGCTTTGAGGTTACACAACATGATTATAGTGTTGTTTCAAGTCTTAGAGTGCCTATAATAGACGAAACTTGGGAGACTTGTGTGCTCGCATTATATTGTCTTTAAAGAAATGTCGTAAAATAAGATATCTTATTGTTGTGGGAGTATTAGAATGCCTAGGACATACTTTTTTGAAACTATCTAATGCTTGTTTTCTTTTGCTGTTTTTTGTTTCTTTTTCACGGCTATAGATTTATAGAGCAGTTGTGAACTGCATATATTTCCTATAAATATCAAAAAAGAACTGCTTTTAACTCTAAAACCACGATTCATTTCCTTCCAAATTGTTAACTTG
>JAOTRH010218629.1:0-10610 GCA_034768845.1 Heliamphora exappendiculata
ATTTAATATGAAAATATATGAAACAAAGATAAAATTTTGAAGAATAAAACTGTGTTTGGTAAAAAAAAAAAACTTATGAATTAACTTATTAATTTTAAAAGTAATAAATCAACTCCAGCTAATAAATCTTATAAACCGTTTTATTAAATAATCCACCCATCAAACTTATTTTCTTTTAGGTCAACTTATAACTCAACATTTTTTTTTATCACATTAGATATTTCTCGTTCTTATTCAAAGCCTTATTTTCCTTCTACTTTCTTTAATTTCTTTTCTTTCTTTTTTTTAAAAATCCAAACAAAAGAATATAATTACAAATGCTTTAACTTCTTTTCTTATTATGCTAATTTTTTTTACATTAAGCAATTTTTTATACAAAAGTAATTTATTTTATTAAAAAAACTATATATATATATATGAGAAATTTATCATATATAAATATTTTATTGTCGGCCTTATTAAAAAAAATCAATCAAAGGAATATAATTACAATTGCTTTAGAGTTCCTCTCATTTTCTTCCACATTTTGCTTTCTCTCTCTTTCCTTTCACACGTTTCAAATAAATTAATTGTATGATGTTATAAGTTAATTGTTATCTGTGTCATGTATGAATTTTTTTTTATTGTCTTAAAACTTTCTACTTTGAGAAATTAAAAATATACAAATATCTATCTCATAACTCTAAAGAAGTGGTTTTAGAGTTTGATTTGCAAGTAGCTTAAAAACTTATGTTTTTATTTTTTATTTTATGAGTTTTTAGCTAAAAAAATTAAATTGGGTTCAAAATATGTTGATTGATAAACTAATTTTTTTAAGTTTGTTAATTGAGTGAAAAATATTTTATTTTATTTTTATTCAAATAATATAGTTTTGTCTTTTTATAGAGTTAGATTAATAGTAAGTAAATTATAAAGAGAGATATTACTATATTTTAGAATGTAATGGGGTGTTTGAATAGTATATATATATATATATAAAGTGTTTGAGTCAATTTACACGCACTTTAACTATATTAAGTTATTTTGTTAAAAATTAAAATAACTCGCTACTATTAAAACTACTAATAATTTTTTTATATTTATTAAGTTATAAATTCTTACTCTCCTTTCTGACTTTTTTGGAAAATAAAAGAGAATTAAATTGAAGAGAGAGAAGAGGTAGAGTGAAAAAAAAAAGAGTAGAAAAAGTTAAGAGATAGAGAGAGAGAGAACAGAGTTGTTCATCCGTTAACTTAGAGAACGTGAAATCTTGAAATGGAAATACATCTCTCTCTTGTCCATTTGGCAAGCTCTTATTGGGTGAGAGTATCAGTTGTCTCGGACAGCGTGGTATCCAATTGGTGCCTAAATATTTGTCCTTGAATAAAGTGTATTAGTGTTTTAATTTAATTTTTTAATTTTATTTATTTTTTTATTTTTTGCCAAATAATTTATATTAAAATTTTAAAATATTTTTATTCCAAAAAACAAAAAATATTTGATCGTAAAAGAATGGAGAGGATTCTTTCTAACCATAACATTCAAGTCCTATCCAGTAGGAGAATAAGTTGACCTATAATTTTTACTAATTTTTTATATTTTTTATACAAAGGAAGAAGAGTTGCCGGGATTCGAATCCCAGACTTAGTAAGTGTCCATGAAGCACCGATCACTGGACTAGAGGAATTTTTTCTTTTTTTACTACTCTAAGTACCATGATTTAAATTATTATTTGTAATTATTTTATTAGTTAAAATAACAAAGGGCATCGTCACATGTAAGGATGTAAGGAAACCACTTAACACCAAATAATAAACTGATCAAATGGATTAATTTTGATTGGTTTTTTAATATAAATTGATTTACACAATTTAAGAAAAGAAAAAAAGTAATTCTCAAATGTAAATTGATTTACACGGTTTAAAAAAAGGAAAAAAAATACTAATTTTCAATTTGAATGCAGTTTAACAAATATAAATTCAAAATAAATCAAAATTGACCAATTCATATAAATATATACTATTGACAGTTGAGTATCGAAAATTTTAAAATGTAAGATAATTTGAACTTTATTGTTATTTTGTTTAACAACAATGCTATGTATTTAAAAAAAATACCCAAAAAACTACTCAATATTTAAAGTGAGTGGTTAAGATTCACTTGGAGTGTGTTCTACATCCTATTAAATATGAATTTAAATCTTACAAATCACTCTCGAAATAAAATTTTAAGTATTTTTTTTTGAATACATAGACTTTTTCTTTGTTTAATTGTTATGATTTCAACTTTTAGAAACTCTAATGCTTAAGCATTAAGTAAGTTGTATATTTGGATACAATTAGTAATTTAATTCAATAATGTTTGATAATTATTTACCTCGATCATAAAATGTCCAAACCGAATAAATCACACCAAGTCAAACCGATTTTATTATGATAATTTGAGTCGGTTTAATAGTAATTTCGATTAATTCTAGAGTACAAAAAAGGCAAACAAAATTATAGAGCACATCAGTACTGGTAAACAAAAACAAGCACAGAAACCTTATGAGAGTGGCTATTTCTGTTTTAGTAGAAGAGTTGCATACAAATTTCATGCAGAATAGTTATAGTTAGCTGCCTAAAAGGCTGATTGAGGGGGTTTGTACTCTTGAAAATGCCACTGCCACGTCATTCTGAATGAAAATTCTCTGCAAGTTCGTTCGGTGTGGTTAGAAATTTTCCCACGATAAATTATGTTACATGAACTCTAAGGCCTCGTTTGGTTAAAAAATTATTTTTATTTTTACGAAATAATTAATGTATTTAAATTATTAGTGTCTAAAGTACTAGTATTTGAATTATTAATTTTTGTACCGAAAGATATTTGGTCGAGAGTAGACTACGGATAAATAATACATTGTTCAATTTGACATGATTTTAATGAGAATAAATTTTTTTATGTACAAAAATAGTTAAAATAATTATGGAACTAACAAACCCATCACTCCCATGGGTTTAGAATAATCCTCCAAAAGGGTATTAAGTTAGTTGAGAGGTTTCTTAACTCTCCTCTAAATGATTACAAAACACATTTATATATGTGAATATTAGTAAAATAGTTTAATCTTAAGCCGAATCTTGCAATCAAAGGAGGCTTGGAGGCTTGTTTGTTATTTCGAATAGAATTGGATATGATAGATTAGTACGGAGAGTTCCTAATATTTTTTTATATATAAAAAAATTATAGATAAAATTATGTATACAATAAAAAATTTGATTCATATTTAATTAGAGTGAAACATAAATGAGATAAGAGTTGTAGATTTATTTCTAGCCGTTATATCCGAAGAGGAGATAATCCGGAACCTAATATTAGCAATCTCTCATTCATCGAATTATTTGTTTGAGTCCTACAATATAAACGTAGGATTCGTAATGGCAAAAAAATAAATTTTTTTAAGGTAAGCCAACCATGTCTAATAGTCCAATCCACTCTCCCCTAATCTCTCAAAATAAACAAGACCTAAATATATAAAGTACCCGTATTGAACACTTGACATTTATAAAGGTACATGTTATGCGTCCGATTTAGTCAGACATTCATCTAAAAATATGTTTAGCAATTCAAACTTACAATAGAACTATGCATAAACTCTCATATTCATAAAATACTATATAAAACTTTGTGCATAACATTTAGCCCAAAACATAAAAAATATATATTAAAATATATGAATATTTTACCGTGTTCAAGTGACCTTGAAAAATTAAATGAATTCTTCTAAATATATAAAACACTTGTGTCGGACATTTGACACTTAGATAAAAACATATAATACGTACCTTGTATTTTTAGTCGGACATTCACCTAGAAACATATTATACTAATTTAAACTTACTATGAAACTATGCATAAACTCTCGTATTATGCACGAAATACTCTATGAAACTTTGTACATAACATTTAGCTTAAAACAAAAATAAAATATATTAAGATATATGAATATTTTGCTATGTCCAAGTGTTCTTGATGTAAAAATTATATGAATTCAACACTTACATACATACCCGCAACCAACACTGTACCCGAATTCATAAAAGATCAGCACAACACAACCCTTTTGGTTCACCAGAATGGCAGCATCATTTTGCCGCTTTTCATTGCCTAGACAGCAAAGACAATAGAGAGGAAAGAGCTCCTCCATCAGCCTTCAAATAATGCAGTTCCATAACCTTCCGCACCACCTTTCTTCATGACCTCCTTCTGCACAAGGTAATGATGAGAAAGAGCTGTTAATTTATGTCACTGCATGTCTAATGACAAAGAAAATTACCAAAAGGGTGTTTATACAGGTTGGGAGACAAGGTTCATATGCCCCACTGTAATGCTGTGATGATGAATATTACTGTTAGAGGCTTACAGGCTTAGACACCATGTTAGATAGCTTTTTTATATGATTTTTTCATTTTTTAGTGAGATTTTTTTTTATTCAAACGATAATACTTTTTAAATTTATCTCGTTACAGAAAACCAAAAAATAAAAAAATTTGACCAAAAAATAAAAAAAAATCAGATAAAACGGAAAAAGCCATTTCAAGGTTTTTATGTGATTTTTTTCGTCTTTAATAAATTTTTTTCTTTCTTTTTTCAAAACATCTATACTTTTAAATATGTTTTATGAATCAAGAAAGTAAAAAGTTTAACCCAAAAAACCAAAAAAATTCATAAAAGACGAAAAAAATCCACAAAAAAAGCTACTAAAAAAGCTAAACTAAACAGAGCCTTAAAGCAAAACAAATGCTTTACAATGTGGTGCATGCACTACACATCCCATCGCATGTTGGATGAGAACCTAAAAATGGAGGGTGGAGCCAGAATTTGTATTCGAAAGGATAGCAAGAAAAGAAATTAAGGATGATTCTTAAGGGGGTGTTTGGGAAAACTAAAGCTAATAGCTTTAAGCTTTTGCTATTACTTTTAATTACAAGTTACAATTTATTTTAAATACTCAAATTTTTGCTATAAGTTATAATTATTTTTTTATTTATTTCAGCTGCAATCTATAATCTTTATCAAATACTTGCAACTTCTAGTATAAACAATTAGTTTCAGTAATTCCAAACACCACCTAAAAATGGATTTAATTTCGTGATTTTTTATAAAACAAATTTTAGAAATTGGAAGGCTAAGCTTGAGAAACTGATAAAGAAGAAAATCGAAGACTTTGGTGGAGTTAAAATATTACCCAGGCAGCATTAATGTCACTATCAAAGTAGACGCTACATAGATAGTGTTGAAGGCATTGAAACGACTGTAAAAAAACTAAATTATAGCATTATTAATTATTGTAAATAAAAACAAAATATTAGCTTCATAGACTCTCGAGAACCATTCTGCAATACAGATGCAATTATGCAGTACAGATGCAATTATGCATGCCATCTTGTTTGCAATACAGTATGTGATGTGGCCAATGTCCAAAGAGAATATGTAACTACACGCGTACACTGGAAGGACCGGGGATGATGGACAAAGGAAATCGTTCTATTCACTTACCCCATTTTTCAGTACTATCTTCCATGAAGATCCAGACAAAGCTGGGCTTGGATGATTTATAGATCACCATTCCAAGTAAATAAGAATCAAGAGAGTGCTTATAATTCTATGGAGAAATTTGCATAAATCACTTTACCATAGAATCAAAAGGCAGCCTACATGGTTTCCTTCTTGAAAACACAGACGATGGAAATTTTAATGGACTAATTGCAAAACAGAAGTCCCACCAGGAGCCCAAGTTTTGACACATCGAAGAGACGAGGTTAAATGGCATCAGCAATTTCCAGCATGGCCTGCTCATGTTTAAACCACGGTTTTTTGTTCACTGAAAATGCATCGTTAAAATGGGAAACATTTTCCAAATTATTGTATTGCTTCTTAAACAAGATGAGAAAAATGAACCTGAGAGAACAATACCAGGGCAATGGATTGGACTGGTTCTTTAAAAAACCAAGAACCTGGCCGTTAATAACGGTTCTAGGTTTTTTTGAAACCGTGTCCGAACCGTTTAAGTACCGGAACCGGACCGGAACCGATCCGTGACAACGGATTGGTTCGGTTAATGGTTCTATCACTTCAACAAAAATACATTTTCAAAGATTCAGCAAAAAGGCATTCTCAAAGCTTCAGCAAAAAAGCTTAGCAAAAAAACTTCAGTAAAATGCCACTTTTCATGCCCAAAGCCAAAAAACTGCAGCAAAATGCATTCCCAAGCAAGATGCATTCTCAAGCAAAAAATCTGCAACAGTTTTTAATGTTTCTCATTTATTCTGTCCAAATGCATCAGCAAAACAATGAAAATCTTGAGAATTGAGAAAGAGCGGGCAGGCTATTCCATTTCTAAATTAACAACTTTGCAGGCTATCATTTGTTCATCTCTAATGTTCAGCAAAATGCATTTCCAAGTAAAATGCATTCTCATTCTCAAGCAAAAAAACTGAATCCATTATCTATTCCCAAGCAAAATGCAGCACTGTTCAGAGAAAATGCAACTTTGGATTCCAAACTGAATCCATTCACATACAACTTTGGGGTGTAGATTTCTCTGCAAGGTGTCGTCGATTTATGGGCATCGTGGATTTCCATCAGGGGCTTTTTAATGTTTGATTGTTAAAGGGGCTTTCTAAATAAGTAAAAACAATTCCACAGAGGCACAAAATCTCAATCCACACATTCTCATAACATTGAGGGGCTTTCTAAATAAATAAAAAAATTCCACAAAGGCACAGATCAGCAATCAGACCTAAAAGTCGAAGTTGAACTGTCAAGATTTTGGAGGGTGCGATGACAGAGGAGATCGGCGACGACAACGTAGCGACGATAGAGAGTACCGGCAACGACGACGATAGAGAGCACTGGTGGCCGCAAATCGAGAAGAGCCACCGCAAAGCACAACCTCTGGGAAGCAAGTTGCAAAGAGCCGCCGCACCAGCCACCAGATGAGGGTTAGGGAAAATTTAGGGTTTCTTAAAAAAAGTTCTTATGTTTTGAAGTGAAGTTGGAAGTGCCCAAGTGAGAGTGGGACTCGTGATTCGGTGATTGTGTAAGTGGAAGTGGACAGCATGGATTGGACCGGTGGTATATAAATTGTATTTCACGGTTCGGTTCGGATCGAACCGTGAGTTTTTATAAGAACTGGGAACCAAATCGTTATCATCGATTTTTTAATTACGTGAACCGTAACCGAACCAAACATAGATGTAACGGGTCCAAACCGTCCAGTCCGGTCCGGACCAGTTTAAACGGTTTTTTGTGCACCTCTAATAGTTAAGCACATTCTGCTAGCATCATCGTTGTTATTTATTTATTTTTATCCAAACTTAGAAGTCGAAAACAATTTTCATAACAAGAATCGGGCACCCTCACTTTTTGACAAGGGTCTGCTAGCAACTTTATTACGCACACTCTATGTTACATGGACTCTACTAAAGGTATAAAGTAACCACGTTAGAAACTCGACGCTTGGATGCGGGTATGAGATCAGTGTTCAACATTTTTAGTTAGACATTACTTAAAAAGCATATTTAATAATTCGAGTTTATTATAAAATTATGCATAAACTCTCATATTGTGTATGCGATGCTATATAAAACCTTGGAAATCACTTTACTCTAGAAATTAAAATAAATATATTAAAGAATACAAATATCTTGCCTTGTTTCAGTATCTTTCAACATGAAAATTACATGAATCCAACATTCAAACACGCTCCCGTCCCCGACACTTGTACCCAAGTCCATGTAACATATTTTCACGTGTAATCACATCATGATAATAGACAATACACAAACTAATCAATCACCTGGATTATTGTTGTAATCCTCCCAGGACCCTCCTGATATTTAACAGAGCAACATCAAAAACACAATATCTTATTGCAGGTCAAAGTCCAAATTCTTGTTACCATTAAAGATTCATGTACCTTGAACTGTTTCTTCTCCCATGTCATATCCTTCCATGATTTTGATTCCAGCAATTTCCATGAATAAGGAACTTGAATTGTCTCCACATGCTGCAAAAGCCTCAAACTATCTGCAACGGAGATCTACTTAAATTGTAGTTCCCTAAACCACAATTAATTAGAACTATCTGACAATCTACCAGGCCCTTCACATTCTATAGCTTTATATGAATGGCTTAAACAAAGGAGTTGCTGCGAGTTGTGTAAAGAGCTGTGTAAAGAGTTGTCAACTGGTGGTGGTAGGGGAAGACATATATATGAAACTTGATTCTACCCCATGTAGAATCACATGAAGATCCTAACCCCACAATTCTGTAGGTTGCAAAAATAGAAAGCTAATTGTTCAAACACACTTAACTTTGGGATGTCGCCAATGTATGGGACTGACGATATTCCAACAGGTTTGCAAGTTTATTAAGTGATTGAAAATTCAAGTCAACAGGCAACAAAATTAAGTTATACAGAGCCTGAGAGGAAGTTAAACATTATCAAACTACTCAAATCCCAGTCACTGTACAATAAAGTTGACAGAATTGCTGCATGTATGGGTGGCCAATAAAGCTAGTATTTTTTCTTTACCACCAATGGATTCAGAAGTTGTTTCTCCACAAGCCAAGGTTCTCTGCAATTCAATTTTTTGTGTGTGTAACAAGCAATCATTTTGTCTCAGAGTAGTTCGAGTATTAGATAAAACCATATGCTCATAATCATGCTTACCTTAAGTTTGATATTGTAATTTTGCACATAATTTTGAGAACTGTAGGTTGTGGTATCTTTTATGGCAAAGGAATGACTGACAATATTACACCCATACTAGTGGACGTAAATAAAATTATTACATTAGGTATTATTAACATGCATATATGCTATTGACATTGTTTAAAATATGTTACTCCTGAACTTTTGGCAACGTTTTCAGATGTATGGACAATTCCATTGAGCACACTAGAAGAAAACTAATATTAGTTTTTGAACAGGCTTTATGTATTATGTCTTCATCATTCTGGGTTTCTTAGCAATTCTGGAAGATCCTCAGTTGTGCTTGTCTTTAAATTGGCAGGCCACAATTTTTTTTGGATAAGTAAACACAAGATTAGTTAGTTTGTAGGTCCCACGAATTTCAGTTCTCGCATCACGGTACAGCTTCTCAGCAATTCTTTTTATTATTATAATTTTTTTTGGAGGGGGGGGGGGGGGAGGGAATCTGTTGTATCTTCCAACACTTGCTGCAAAAAAATTCTCCACATGTGGGAACACAAGGCATCTCACATGCTATACGTAATCGTGTATATTTGAGAACTAGGGGGAAGGACTGAAACTTTACTTGTAATGAATGCTTCTTCCCAAATTTCATGCTTTGACCATGACGGTGCAACTTCTCGAAGTGGTATTCCATTGCTCGAGCATATGCTGCCCAAATGAAAATCATTAGCACATACTGAATTTGATTTTGCACATTGGAAAACTAGTTAGTTTGCTTTGTCAGGTGCAATATGATAATATGAACCTTATGTCCTATATTTGAAATCCAAAGCATATCAAAATTGGTAACTTATGATACCCCCCCCCCCCCCTTTTCTTTAACAGTGGTCCAAAACTGTACTCCAATCTAAGCCATCTCCCAAACCAAGTGGCATCAGGAGGTTGTTTCCTTTTAATAAAGCCTTGCTATTGTTGAGATAAGCTGTTGAAAGGAATGGTTGCTGGAGTAAGGTTATTCAAATACGGATTTCTTAGGGTGGTTGGGGTCCCCTCAAGTGTGTTCCTCTTATGGAAAGTGTTTCAAGAAGGGTATTAACAAAGTTTGGAGGTTTTCTCGAACTATAGGTAACAAGCCGAAAAATATAAAAATAAAAATAAATAAATAAATAAAATTAAATAAATTACTGTTATTTGAATGGGGTTGAGATTGCAACCGATGGGCAAAAGGGGATTGATATCCCCTCATACATTGAATCGACGAATCAACTCCCTATTCATTGAATCGACGAATCAATCCTTTTAATTTGTAGATTCAATGTTCGATTGGGGCTGGGACAAGTATAAATTGGAGGACTTTGAGAGGTTTTCGGCACATGTGAGAAGGAAAAGAAGAGAGAAAGAAAAAGAGAGAGAAAGGAGAGTTACCGTCAGCTACTACCCTCGCCGACCCCCACCACCGAAGCTGCCAATCTCACCGCCAACCACCATCGGCACCGACCACCACCGGCAAAGCCTTTGGCGACCTCGCCGACCATCACCGCCGCTGCCAACAAGCCCCGACGCCTTCGATTCCTATTTCGGTTCAGTATACTCTCTCCCTGTTTCCTTCTCTGCAATTTTTGATTTGTTTTGGCTACGTGATGTTTGGGTTAGGCCTTATTTGGCCAGATTTTTGATTATTTTGGGTTTTGTTTTTGTTTGGGCTTAATATTTTCTGTTTTAGGTTAAGTTTTGTTTAGGGTTATTTTATTCTATCTAAGTTACTTTTTATTAAGTAATAATAAAATAATAATAATAAGAAAAAGAAGAAGTTTTTATATATTTAAAAAAAAGATGAATATTTTAAAAGTCTAAAAATCATGTTTTAAATTAAACTAGTAAGGATTTTATGAATATAATAACCATTTAAATTGATTTATCATCTTTGTTA